>JXCR01060577.1:410518-445954 GCA_002079205.1 Phalaenopsis hybrid cultivar
TATTATTATTATCTCTCCGCATCTTTTGTCGAATACGTCATTGCAGTGAAATGAACTTCTCCCATAGGTAAATTCGACTTTCCGGACGCGACCGCACTGTCTGTTTTGTCGTCTGGAGTCGTTCGGACCACTTATTTTAGCAATCGAGATGAAAATAAAAATTCACGTATTTTTAGTCTGCACGTGAAACCGTGGTCCAACGAGCGTCTGTCCTAAGCGGAATCGACATTTCGGACTCACTCGCGTGGTCTATTTCGTCGTTCGAGGTCGTTCAGACCACTTTTTTCAGCAAACGATTCAAAATGATAATTTGTGTATTTTTAGCCTGTATTTGAATCGTTAACGACATGGACGCCCTCATTAAGTAATATCGACGTCCTGGACACACATGACATCAAAAATAAAAAAAATGATGCCAACACACCTATGTCTTTCAAGTTCCTATAGGAGCTCAATTTGAGTTTCAATATGTTGTCTTTTCAATCAACTCGATCGAATGTTGAGGATCTAAAAAAACCGTTCAAATGAAACAACAAGGAGCGAGTAAATGACTTGAATTTCTAAGTGGTGTGGGTCCCATTATAGTCCTCTAAGAGAGCCAAAATAGAAAAATCTTAAGGCTAGATCCTAGGATATCTAGAGAATGAAAGACCTCAAAATGAGGTCAACACACCTTCACCCAAGGAGACCCCCAAAGGGATGATGCATAAGATTTCCTTTCCTCGTTGGAGAAGCCAAAGAGTGAGCCAACCTGTGCGATCAAACGATTAGTTTTGAGTCTAATCTTATCGAACATTAACTTGAACAAAATTTTCATGGAGCATTAGATATTGACCAAGATACTGCTCACTTGGTAAATGTTGATGAGTTCGATAACGAATATAACATCGCAGTAGGGATTTTCCTTCGAGGGCAAATCTGCGTTGGTAAAGATAAAAGGTGGATGGCTACATTGTTGGATTGAGGTAATTGTGCACACACCTCCATCTAAAACCTCTTTTGACTAACTTGTTTGGATGAATCTTCACCTCTTCTAAAGATGGCTGGCATTTATCTCAATAATGTGGATGGCGTTCGCACTGATATGATTGTTCGAAATCTCTTTTATTGGAACTTTAACATGTCGTCGGGTGTGTGCTTTGATAGCTACAAACTACTTGAACATTCTCGCATTTTTCAAATCTTTGACAGACTCTAGAGGTGTTGACACTCCTTCGTGTTATGACCCTGGTCTCAGTGGTAGGCACAATACTTGATGGTGACTTAGAAGAAAGCTTTTACTACCTTCTTGAAGTGTTATTTTTTCTGGATGGACTCCAATATTTCTACCATAGAGACCCCAATGGAGTCATTCTTGGTGTCTCATGATATGCGAGCAACTACTCATTGTAACATGACAATCGCTAGTTAAGATATCAAGCTTGACCCTTATAGTTGTTATTACAGTTAACCCTCCTGTTGTCTCGAGATGGCAAATCATTTTTGTAGCGCAGACAAGGAAAATTATGGGAACCATTCTTCGGTATCCACTTGTTATCCTGTTGGGCTCTCATCTACTAGTGACGGCCGGATGGTTATACTTTGGGATAGGAGGAAATGATGACGTATTCATTAGCCATATTGTGATTGTTAGCCAAATACAACAAACAACCAAGGCTCTTTGGCTTGTGCAAGCCCAGGGCATATTTGAAGCACTACCCTCTCATCCCTTGCCCTAGGGTGTTAGGTTCCAGATCCTATACCCTCAGCATATACTTTTGAAACTGAGTAATGTATGAGTGGAGGATCTCTTTCTACCCTTTCCTAATCTACAACAGGGCATGTCATGTTTTATGTGTTTTTAGGGCATTATCAAAATGCACCACAAACATCCCCTTAAAATTATAGAAAAAGGCTATCACTCCCTCTAGCATGCCATTAAATCACTTGAGTGTTGTATCCCTTAGTGTGGTGAAGAACATCCAACACTTCAGCGGGTCACTAATTTTCAACATACAGATTGCCGACTCAAAAGACCTATGCGGTCGATCGGACATGATTCAAGATTGGGAGCCTTGAACTTCCTTGGAAATCACAACCCTAGAGATTTGTTGAGAGAATGCATTTTCTGGCTGTCACTGTCGTCGTGCTTTAGTACTCCTAAACTGATGTTTGTTTATCGTTGTCGACCAACACTATCAACATATTAGTCAGACCTGAGCTATCTTCTGATCGTTGGGCACCGATGCTTCTTCCCGAGGTTGAGGCTCACGAGGTTTTGACTCGCGAGGTTGTAACTCTAGAGGTTGTTTTCTTTGGAGTCGCTGCTCCAAACTCCAAGTTACTGCATCTTATATGGTCTTCACCTGACCCATCATCTGATCCTTCAACTCTTTGATTTTTTGCTAAAATTGTTGCTGCAAGAACTCCCTGGTGCACTCCATTGCTACAATGCTTCTTTTATGTGATCCTTCTCCTTGTTATGCTCTATTTATCATCAATGGCATGATCTAGGCTCACCGAACCTTTTAGAATGTTGAATCTAATTTTGTCCAGTGAATCACACATTGAGGGACAAAACAATAGCTGGAGAGAGAGAGAAAGAAAAAAAAAATTAGAGAGCGAGAGAGCAAGGAAAAATGAATAGTAATAAGCCAAGAATGTGTCACCATTTATTCATAAAATAATCCTCTATTTATAGACAAATGAGGTATGGTATATGAAGTTACATTTGTGCCCCTACTTAAAGGGGGGTTGTACAAGTTATTTTGGATATTTTATACATGTGGGACCTAGGATTAGATTACTCCTAGTTAAGCTGGTACGAGCCGAAGAAGCCTCGTCCAGATATTGTCGATCGACTCATTTGGGTGGTCGTTGCCAGTCGGCGTGGTTCATCCGATCGGTTTGTATCTGCCGCTTAAATGACTTATGTTAACTGTTAGCTTTTGACTCTCGTTGGAGATTTCCTGTCAACATAGTGGAACTAGACTATTAGACAAAGGATGAATTACCGACATCCAATAGATATTCTTTCCTCTGAGATGAAAAAGTCTTGAGGAACACCCAAGTCTTATCATGCTCAACATTTGTGGTATTTCAGAGAGATTCATGGATACCTTTGTTATGATTGTAGGATCCGAGTGATTGACTTCGTTCTCGGGTTGGAGTTGTCGTGGTAAGTGCTCTTGGACTATTCTTTGCTTTACGCTTGGGTGAACCACTCAGACTTTAGACCGCCGAGCGGCCTTTTATGGCTCAGACGACTGACCTTCGAATGTCGCATGTCGGCTTTTAGTCCTGACTTTGGGAAGTTACATTCAAATTAATAGGTGCTATGAGTTCCTTGATCTTTGAGAGTGGGATCCTTTGCTTGTGATGCTCCAGCGCAGGACTTATAGATTTCATCAAAATTCGTGCCGATAAGTTTTAGTCCATTTTTGAACCAAAAATTCCATGCAATTTTCCCGAACTTTTATTTTGATTACACGGTCATATGCTGGTCGTCGGTTTGGAGCAATGTGGTCGATTCTACCCTGTTCTAATATACTAGCTGAAGTACATCCTCCCACGCATGCGAAGCCCGTTCGCCAATGCCCTCCTTGCGCCATTCGCCACTTTCGCTGCCAGTGGGAGCTTCACCGGAAAGAAGGGTTGGCGCCCTTCGAGCTATATTGCCGCCTTATACTGAGACCAGGAAACAAAGCCCATTATCATGGCCAAAGCCCTCCCAGTCATTTCACACTCTTCCCTACCTTTCTCCCTCGCCTCTAAATCATCGAATCACTCTTGTCCTCTTCCAGCCAACTTTGCCACTCTACCCATTACTCCTCTAGGCAATACCCGGTCGTTCTCTACAACTCTTCCCCGCGCCTTGTCTTCTCTTTCTTCATCTTCTCCTTCCCCTTCCTCGAAACCCGTTATCGATTGTATGCAGGCGAGTTTTTTTTTTTTTTTTTTTTTTTTTTTTTTTTTTTTTTNGGCCAATGCCCTCCCAGTCATTTCACACTCTTCCCTACCTTTCTCCCTCGCCTCTAAACCATCGAATCACTCTTGTCCTCTTCCAGCCAACTTTGCCACTCTACCCATTACGCCTCTAGGCAATACCCGGTCGTTCTCTACAACTCTTCCCCGCGCCTTGTCTTCTCTTTCTTCCTCTTCTCCTTCCCCTTCCTCGAAACCCGTTATCGATTGTATGCAGGCGAGTTTTTTTTTGTTGTTGTTGTTGTATGCTTGGGTTGCCTCCTTGCATGATGCATGGAAGTTGTTTCTTTATTTTCATGGCCTGATTTCAGGAGAGTCTGAGGCAAGTCAAGGACATCAGGTGGAGGGATGTCTTGAACCTTAACAGTTGGGTCGTGCGCGATTACTGCCGTCTTGTCAGCTCCGTGAACGCCCTAGAGCCTCGTATTCGGGTGCTTTCTGATGAACAGGTTTGTTGTATGTCCTTTATGTTACCAACATCAAGGGCTTCAGGCAAAAGGAGTGCTTTGAATCGTCTTTGTACATTTTCTGGCTGTTTTTATTGTAGTTGAGAGCAAAGACTGTGGAATTCCGCTTTCGTTTGAGCAAAGGGGAAACCCTCGCTGATATTCAAGCTGGTTTGTTTGAAAACTTCCCTCCATTTTCACTTGGCCGTGTTTCCTTTTCCTAATTTTTCCATCTCCATTAGAGGCATTTGCTGTGGTTCGGGAGGCCGCAAGAAGGAAGCTTGGTATGCGGCACTTTGATGTCCAGGTGTTTTGACTCTCTTTGGATATTTAGAATCTTCTTGGCTTATGATGGAATCAAGTTGACTGTGTGCACTTTTGATTTCAGATCATTGGCGGTGCGGTTCTTCATGATGGGTGCATAGCTGAGATGAAAACTGGTGAAGGAAAGACTTTGGTTTCTACATTAGCAGCTTATCTTAATGCTCTTACTGGCAATGGAGTTCACGGTACGTTCTTTTGAATAGTTGTATATGGACATTTTGGCATCTGAAATGCATGAATACTGGTATCGAGAAATACCTTGCTGACTCAATTCCGTGAAACATTTTGATGATGTTATCTGGTAAGATGTGTTGCAAAGGATCTTTTTTTTTTCAGAGCTTAGGAATCAGTTGGGAATGCCTTCCAGTTGTGCGTTATTTTTCACGAAAAAAAAAAAAAATGATAATTTTGATTTATTTGGAGAAAGTGTAAAGGAAAGTTTTATATTGCATGTCCATCTCCTCCATGGCTTCCCTGCCATGAAAAATCAAATTTGTGGGGCAAATTATGCCTCTAATAAAATATCATAGCATTGTCAGATGAACTTTGTAGTTAATTGCTATTGTCTTTCTTCATTAGTGCATCTGTTTTACTCCATTATTTGTTTTACAGTTGTCACTGTAAATGATTACTTGGCTCAGCGTGATTCTGAATGGATGGGCCGCATTCATAGATTTCTTGGTCTTTCTGTTGGCCTTATTCAGGTGTCCTTTGTTTTGACAGTGCTAGCAGAAAAAAAAAATGTAATTTTGTGGCCTTAATGCTATTTAAACTTGTAGAGTGGCATGACTTCTGCGAAGAGAAGATCAAGCTATAGTTGTGACATAACATACAGTAATAATTCGGTAAGTTGACAGCACAAAATATTCATGATTATTACACTTATTCGTCATCTTCGAGCAATTCTATGACGAGCTGCTATCATTTCTGTTTGAGCTTATCATATGTGAATTTTGTTGGCTGTCCGTTTTGTTTTTTTTTTTTGAGGCATAGGTACAGTTTGTTGGTTACATCCTGTTATCTTGTTTTAAATAACTCTTCTTTATTGAATCCTTCAAGACTTTTGAACCAGAAATCCTTATTCATGGGTAGTTTAATCCTTTCAAATAACTGATGTCTAACCTTTTAGTGCAGCCTATGTTCGAGGCACTAACAGCTTTTTATTTACATTTTTCTGGTCGATTTAGCTGGATTTTTTTTTGACTACTTGATTGGGATCTTGTTTGGATCGTACTACGCCAACCTTGATTTAATTGCACAGGAACTTGGTTTTGACTACCTCCGGGACAATCTGTCTGGAAATAGAGCAAACCTTGTAATGCGATGGTATTATTACTTATCTCATGAGTTTATTTCTTGATGTTTTAAGATTGAACTTACAACATTGAAAGCAGGCCAAATCCATTTCATTTTGCCATTGTTGATGAAGTTGATTCAGTCCTTATTGATGAGGGGAGGAATCCATTATTGATAAGTGGAGAGGTTTTTTTCTCTCTGTAATTTGTATAATATTTTTTTGGTTATCATTTCAATTTTAATATTGGTTGATTTGAATGAACAGGCAAGTAAGGATGCTGAACGCTACCCAGTTGCTGCCAAAGTTGCCGAACTTCTTGTACAGGGAATTGTGAGTGTCAATTTTTTTCTTCTTTAGTCAGATGAATTTGTGCTTTAACAGTTATTACAAATATCTTTTCTTTCGATTATGGTGGTTTTGTTATTTTTGTGGCATTTATTGTGATGGAAGATGACTTCATTTGCAGCATTATAATGTGGAACTGAAAGATAATTCAGTTGATTTGACTGAAGAAGGGGTTGCTCTCTCTGAAATGGTTCTTGAGACGAATGATCTGTGGGATGAAAATGATCCATGGGCCAGGTTGATGCAATATCTTTACTGAACTGAATTCATGTGGTATCCTCTGGTCTCTTTGAATAGAAATTCAATATCCTCACACCATTGGCAAGCTGAATTCGTGAATTATATTCATTTTATCATGACACATCTAAATCCTACAATTGAAGTTTTTGACTTTTTCTGGGTCTCTAATTGTTGTTGCCTATCTGGCTAGAATTTGCCACATTACTGCATCTTTTGAGTTGATTTAAAAATGCTCGGAAGTGAACCCAGTTCTCCTGCTTGAAACCAATGTGCTAGGATTGATTAAAACATATATCAGTTTGTTTGTACGTGCCACTTCTATGGACACAAAGCTAGAAGAAACTTAATAAAAGGTCGTCTGAATCACTTGTTTTGAAAATAAGTTCATAACAGCACGGCTAATTTTTCCTCAGATAGAAGCAGTACTTAACTTTAGTAGACATAACTTCAATTCTGTATAAGTTGGTATTTATTATGTATAGAGTGTTTTTTAAACAAGTTATTGTTTCATTTATTGAATACTTTTTTTTTACAGGTTTTTAATGAATGCTTTGAAGGCCAAAGAGTTTTATCGACGGGATGTTCAATACATTGTTAGAAATGGGAGGGCACTTATAATTAATGAGGTAATTTCTACTCACACATGGCATGCGATTATTTATATTTGTTTCCAATTGATATTTTAAATTTGGTTTGGCGGTCTACAGGTCAGATCCTCTTATTTTTATTGTGAGAAAGAGATATTATTGATTTTTTTTCCTTATAATTGGGACATTTAAGTTTCCGCTAGTCCAGCATTTTTTAAAACCAAGTAGAAGTCAACAAGTATAGTTTCATCTTTCTATTACCCGCACCTGCAAATGGATGAGGATTCCTTAATTTACAAGGTATATGTTTCTTTTTGTTTCTAATTTACAAAATGCTTTTTCTTGCACCTCTAGGAAAACTATTGAAATAGAGGCCCAATCACTCTATTTGAGAGCTCCAAAGTGAATACTATGATTAAATTTGGAGAAAAAAATTGGGAGCACTCACAAATATGATATAGAATAATAAAAATAATGATATAGATAATAGCATTATTATTTACACAGTTTGATCATGAATGACCTACACTCATAGGTTAAGGGAGCATAAATGGTTCACCATTCAAGTTTATGGGTAGAGTAGAAAATAAGAGAAGTAACAAACTTATATTAAATTTTATTCATTTAAAACTAATAAGGAGAATATCCAAGAAGATTCATTAAATTTAGGAGGAGCTTATCTCAACAGAAGGCCCAAGGGAAGGATAGATTAATTCTTCTCTTATCAAATTTTCGAGCAAAAGAAGCATGAACAACCAATCCTCAACAATAGAAAACAATCACACTCAATTCTCCCTACCCCTCTACTTGACAATTGAAGAAAGCTACAACCATTTTTGTCTCTCTATTCTATTCATGGAGACGATGACATAAACCCTTACTTGACAATTGAAGAAAGCTAATGGGTATGTCATTAATGAATAGTTAAATTTATATACTATTCATCTTTAACATGCAAATCATTTAAGTGCATCAATCTATAAGTCAAAAGTACTATGATATGATATGAGACATTTCCACAAAAAAATTAGGGCAAAGCAAATTTCTTTCTTTGATAACACAAACAACACAACACATAAATGATAAAATCCTACAATTTGAGAGGTAGGCGATCTCTTCCAAGTCCTACAATTCGAGAGGTAGGAAATCTCTCCGAATGGTACTATTATATGAAATAATAATAAATAACAAAAGACTAAATTGCTCTTAGGTGCATAAAAGAAAACATTACTTTGAGGCACTGACGTAACAATGCTCTCCCTCAAAAAGACACATTGCTCTTTAGGCGGGAAAAAAATGAAACTATTGTTAGATCAAGTTGTTTGACTTCTGCTATAAACTGACTTGAGTTTGGTTCTGAAAGTTAACACAGATACGCTCATCATACCCTTCTTGGTCATCATTTCCCCCACTGAGAGTCATCTTACAATTTCTTTGCCACTGCTATACAAGCAAATTATCACCCATCATGAACTTCCGGTAATATCTTGTAAGTCCCATAAACTTTCATAATTTCTTCCAGTTCTTAGGCAGTGACCACTCCAATATAGCTATCACTTTCGATGG
This sequence comes from Phalaenopsis hybrid cultivar, assembly GCA_002079205.1. Lineage (NCBI taxonomy): Eukaryota > Viridiplantae > Streptophyta > Magnoliopsida > Asparagales > Orchidaceae > Phalaenopsis > Phalaenopsis hybrid cultivar. The sequence goes on from JXCR01060577.1 coordinate 419,287, forward strand.
ATCCGCCGACACCAAGTTCTTGTACAAATTAGAGTTACTATGAAGCACCACCTTTTTTGCCTCCACCTTAGTCTCCATAGTAAGGGATTTTTCAATCTACCCGCGTCTCTTTGATCGTCTATAGTCATTTCATCCCCAAAATCACTTCAATATTTTCTAAGTCCAAGGGAAGGAAATCCTCCACCATCTATATATTTTGTAGTGTCAATACCAATCCTCTGTAAATTCCCCGACTTTTCTCCACTTTCTCTGTCCCAATAATAACCATAGTACTTACCGTATCCGCTACTTTCAACCCCAACTGGTCCACGACTCTATTCAAGATGAAGTTGTGAATGACTTCACTATCCACAAACACCATTTCGTTTGCTCCTTGACATGTCCTCTCACCTCCATAGTGTGATTTGAAGTAAATCCCACCACTGAGTTGAGGGACACTTTTACTGCATCCAAGTGTAAATACTCTCCCTCCACCGTTTCTTCCTTTGACTCACTATCTGCCACCCCCTCACAAACTAAAAGGACCTGGAGTATGCCATTCTTGCACCGTTGGCCTGGGGCATACTTCTCATCACATTGTAAAAATAATTACTTGCTCTTTTGTTCTGCAACTTTGCCTCTGTGAGGTGTTTGAAGTCGACCCCGGGATGGGCCCCCATATTCCTCTCCTTTAACATCTTCTGAAATGACAACTTTTGGTTCTTCGCTGTCATGTTTGTCGAGGTACTCTTGTGGAATCCTTCCACGTTGCCACTTTTGCTGTCCTTCTTCATCTGTTTATTGTCTTCCACAATATGGGTGAGTTCCACCGTCTCTCTCAATCCTTGCAGCCTCAATTGTTACAATACTGCCCGTATGATGGGCTTTAGGCTTTTCATGAAGTTCCCTCTATTCCTGCTTCAAAAATCCCTCCTCAGCCGTCCTGACAATAACTCAAATATCTCTATTTATTTCGTGGCGGTCCTCCCTTGAGTCAAGACATACAATTACTCGTATAGGTATCCTTTCCGAATTCTCTGAAAAGTTCTAACAAGCAATTCTTAAATGCCTCTCACGAACAGATCGTATATCTAGCGTCCCTCCATTGAAACCATGCTAGGGCTTTCCTCCAAACATAACCTTGCTGCAATGAGTTTCTCCTCCCCATTTAACCCATTCATTATAAACTATTGCTCCACTCGATACAACCACCCATGTGCATATTCCTCCTTGAAGATTGACATCTTCAACTTTCTAAACCCAACGTCACCACTCCAAGTTCCTCTTCCTCCGTTGTTTTCTCTCATGTATGTTAGGTGAAACTCCCTTCTTCGATCTTAATCATACCCCATTCTAGTTTCTCCTTCTTCGTGCTCCTTCCAACCCATCCATGTTTCAGCCCAACCCCCTTTGTTGGAAATCTCTAATCCACCCCCATCAGAGTCCTCTTGGGGGGGGGGGGTTCTTGATGGGGGATGCTTTCCTCATTATATTCCTTACGTTCGATCTCTTTCTTTTTTGATCTAACCACAAATTTTTTTATCANTTTCTTTTTTGATCTAACAATAAATTTTTTTGTCAATCATTAGCTAGGGTTTGCAAGTTGACTCGTCAGTAAGGTCTTGGATTGCATCGTAATAAACTTCCTTATCATCTCCTTCAAGTTCTCAAATCAATTGTCAATGGATGAAAATCTTTACTCTATCCTGAATTCAGGTCCCCCTACCTCTTCTTCCAATCTCTTTTTCCAAAGCATAAACTTTCCTTGCTGCCACTTTCTTTAAGATTGTTTTCGATCGAGAAGATCCTTTACACTGCGATCCTGTATCTTAATTCCAATGTATCTCAATTCATGAGTGTATTGTGCGGTTTGGTCGCTATACGCTCGATCGTGAGGTTTGGTCACGAGGGCTTTGTATGCCGCAATCCCGTTGATGCTTCCCATGATCGCGACTGTATCACGTGATTCAGTCATGAAGGAGTTCAGTCACGAAGGCCTGTAGGTGGCGATCCCCTAGATGCTTCTCAGTATCTCGACTTTATCGCTAGATTCAGTCACGACGTTCGGTCATCAAGGTCTGCAGGCCTCCATCCCAATTGCCCGTCAACCTGTATCGTTCTTCGATACCAATTTAATACGATCTAACGCAAATTTCCACATAGAAATTTGGACAAAATAAAATTTTTTCTTCAATAACACAAACAACACAACACATAATGGATAAACATCTGCTATTTGATAGAAAGGCGATCTCTATCAAATTCTGTAATTCAAGAGGTAGGAAATTTCTCCTAAATCCTAACTCTAACCTTAAGACTCAATACACAATCTATTTGATAACCCTAACCCTAACTATATTAACCTTATTTATACTAAACAATAATAAATAACAAAAAAATAAATTGCCCTTAGACACACAAAATACAAATTTGCTCTTAGGCATTGGCGTAACATACTAGTTGTCTTATATTTTGAAATACTCATTCATATAAAATGTTAAAATACTCTTGATAAACATGTGCTTGCATATTTCAAAATTAATACTAGATCGTATAATCATAAATAATGGGATATAAACATACATATGAAAATTTCTAATGCATTTTTAGATACCAAATTAAGCACATATAAATTTATGTGTAATGAAAAAGAATTTCTTTTTTCTTATCGCCATTTATAATCATATGTTACACATATACAGACATTCCTCTCTCTACAACTTAGAAATATATCTAATATAGAAAGGATATGAAATTAAATCCCTACTAATTAGGTTACCAAATATACAAGCTTCCTAATAAACAAGCTATCTAATATACAAACTTTATATTTATCATGCTCAACTTGCTACAAATATAAGTGACTCGATCCATTAAGGGCCTTTGTGAAGATGTCTCCTAATTGTTCCCTAGTATTTATAGGAGCTGTAGAAATTAAATTTTGTTGAATCTTTTCACGAACAAATTGAGAATCTATCTCACAGTGCTTCGTTCGTTCATGGAAGGTAGGGTTTGAAACCATATGTATTGTAGCTTGGTTATCACACAACTTTGCTGGAGTAACATCGTAAAACTCATTTCAGTTAGGAATTGAAAGACCTACATCAATTCACTCGAAGCTTGTGCCATTGCTCGATTCTCAAATTTTGCACGTGATCATGACACTACATTTTGTTTCTTATTTTTCCATGTGAGCTAATTACCACCCACAAAAATACAATATCTAGTAATGGACCTTCAATCAATCTTGTTACTTGCCCAATCTACAATAGAGAAGCATCCAATATTTTTATACCCATGATTTTAATATAAAATCCATTTTCTAGTGGCTTCTTTGAGGTAACATAGTATCTATTTCAAAGATGATCAATGATGGATTATGTGGGAATACATGAACTGACTTATTGTGTTAACACACAGTATTAGGATGAGTCACTATGACGTAGTTTAATTTTCCCACTAACTTCTTATTTCGTTCAGGATCATTAAAAAACTCTCCATCCTCAGTAAGTTGCTGATTAGGAACCATCAGAGTACTGCATGGTTTGACATCTAATTTTTCTATTCATGTTAACAAATCTAAAACATACTTCCATTGAGAAAGAAAGATACCTTTCTTGCTCTTTGATATCTCAATACTCAAGAAGTACTTCAAGGAACCCAGTTCTTTATTACTGAATTGATTTTGAAAAAAATGATTTCAATGATAAGATTCCCTACACATCACTTCCACTAATAATAATGCAATCAACATAAACCAACAATAAAATGATTTTTGAAGTAGATTGCTTATAAAATATAGTTTGATCACTTCTACTTTTCTGCATTCCAAAACCTTTACTTCAATCCATATAGGGACTTATGAAGATGACATGCTTTCCCAAACTTGCTCTAAGCAACAAACCCAAGAGGTTGCTTCATATATACCCCTTTCAATAGATCTCTATTCAAAAAAACATTGTTAACATCTAGCTGATGTAAGGGTTATTTTTTCATTGCGGCCAAGGATAGGAGTAGGCAAATTGAAGTTAACCTAGCTACATTAGAGAATGTGTCCGAGTAGTCGATCCCAAAAGTTTGAGCATATCCCTTAGCCACTAACCGAGCTTTGATACGAGATACAGATCCACCAGAATGAAACTTAATTGCAAAGACCCACTTACAACCAACAACCTTCTTGCCGAAAGATAGTTCAACTAGTTTCCAAGTTCTATTTTCAGTCAAGACATTCATCTCATCAAACATCACTGCCCTCCACGTAGAATGGGATAAGGCTTGTTGAACATATCTTCAAATTTCAACAGAGTCAAGGGAAGCAACAAATGAGCACGAAGTAGAAGATAACTGATTATATTTAATACAAGAAGAAATGGGATAGGCCAATTGATGTTTACCTCTTCAAAGTGTAACACATAAATCAAGATCACTGGGAGGAGGATCCACTGAGGAAGATGATACTGATGCAGGACTAGGATTAGGGGAGCGAGGTTTTCTCGAGTAAACATTAATGATATGAGGGTTGGGCCAAGTCATTGGAGATGAAGTTGGATTATGATCTAAACTTATGATGTGATACATTAACAACTCATCAGAATCTGGTGAGGATTTAGACACCGATGAGTCACAAAAGAATGAGATTTATTCATGAAATGTAACATCAACAGAAATCATTTTTTTTCTTAAGAGGGGAAAAACATCGATATTTTTTTTGCAGACGATAATATCCTAGAAAGGCACACCTTAATGACTTAGGCTCAAGTTTAGACACTTGCGGACGTGTATCATGAACAAAACAAATACTCCCAAATATTCCTGGTTTAATAGGAAATGGAGACTTAGGAAATAAAACTTGGTAGGGTGTCTGATTCTGCAGAACAATAGAAGATATCTGATTATTCAAAAAATATGCAGTAAAAATTGTATCAACCTAGAACTGTTTAGGCACAGTCGTTTGAAGCAAAAATGCTTTAGCCATCTCAAGATATCTATTTTTCCTTTCAGTTACTCCATTTTGGGATTGAGAATTGACACATGATGATTGATGAAACATTTCGTTTTGTGTCATTTACTTGTTAGAAGTTGCAGAAAAATATTATTTGACATTATCAATTGTCAGAATTTTATCTTAAATATTGAATTAAGTTTTAATTTCAACACAAACAGATTAAAAATGTGATAGTACCTCAACACAATATTTTATTAATGGCAAGTCCTATGAGAAAAATCATCCACAAAAGTGAGAAGATATAAAAATTCATTAGATAAAATAGAATAGGGTCCTCACACTTCAGAACCAACTTAAAATTATGAATGAATCTTTTATTAACTCTAAGTACAAAATACAAATAATGGTGTTTAACAAATTGAAACGACTCACAATCTAAAGATGATAACTGCTGAAAGGGTACAACTTTTTCAACATGGATAGGGTTGGATGCCCTAATCGACAATGAATCTCAAAAAGAGACAACGTGTTGGAACATGCTTTTGATCGAAATTCCTCATTATCCAAAATATATAACACCTTCCTCCTTTAACATTCCAATCATTTACCAATAATATTCCTCGTCATAAATCCTAAAATAGACAAGGACCGAGTTTACCAATAATTTTTTTCGTCATAAGATCCTGAATAGACAAGGACCGAGAAATAATAAGATACAATAATTAAGGGATTGTATAAATTTGCTAACAGAAAACAAGATTACAAACAAAATGAGGTAAACTAAGAACATAAGTTAGAGGCAATGTGGGTGTAATATTGATGTTGCTACAACCAAAAATATTAGAGGTAGATCCATCTACTAAAGTGACGAAAGAGAGGTTGTCATGAAAGGTAGAAATGAGGTTTAGATTATATGTCATGTGATTTGTAACACCAGAATCAATGACCCATTGTGTGGAAGATGAAAAAAGATAAGTATCATTGTTACCTTAGTAAGAACAGTGATAAATGAAGATTTTTTGGATGCTTCTTGAAATTTGATGAGCTTTGCATATTCATCTGTAGAGATCGAGAGTCTGACTCAAAGAGACCTCAGTAGTAGTGACAATATGAACTGACTATGATTTAGAACTCTTATGTTTCTTTTTGAGCAATTTTGACAAGTTCCTTTCGTATTAGGAGGTTCATGATAATAATTACAGACATAAGTGTTGAATTCTAGAAATCAAAAGTCAAAGTTAGTGTGCTCTAGTCTTGGCTTTCCTCAAAGTAGTGTATCCAGGACCATATAAGATCTATGACTTAACACCCTTATACTGAGAGTTAAGACAAACTAGAAAAATCATGATAGCCAATTGTTCTCTTTGAGCTTGTTGACATCAACACTAAACGGTAATAGTGTGCTCAACTCTTCATACACACATGTAAAGTGCATGTGATATGTGTTTAATGATTGATCTTGTTGTTCAACACGATAGAATTCCTTACATACATCAAATATTTGAGAAATGTTTTCTATCCCAAAAAATACAAGTGCCAATTCCACCATCACATCTTTAACACCGTCCCAATGAGTAGTATGTTAAGATTGATCAGGTTCGATAGAATTTTGTTTTTGTATCAAAAGCTGAGAATCCACTTTCATTCACTCAGAATAATTCGACTTAGTTTTAGTTGGAGGATTATCAATGAGATGTCTCTCTTAAGAACTACTCCTTAAATAGAATCTCACAGTTTTATTCTAATAAAAATAGTTGATGCCGTTTAACTTTTTATACGTAGTCATAGTCACTAATGAAACCAAACCTGTCACTAGATTTTTGTGTCAACAGTCATAATTGATGCTATTAAGTACTGACGAATGAACTGCCAAAGCACATGTTGCAAATAACTCTCCTAACAATTGTTGTGCTATCTCCAAATAAAAAAATTGATCTTGAAAAAAAATCGAGGAAGTAGTTGCGACCGATTAGAACACTGCGACCAAATAGAGCACAACAACTGATTACACAGGCCAAGCAGAGCACAACAATTGTTCTCTTTGAGCTTCGTTTGTTGATGCCCTACTCTCGTTGATGCAAGTAGGACAAAGCAAATCTAGATGAAACCGAAGGCTAAGTCATTTCAGTAGGCACTGCTTGGAGAGGAGGAAGACTCGCATGAAGCAAATGTTACCTTCGTACGAAGCAATCAAAGTCGTCGACCTACTCGTAGGAAGCGGAGGAAGACTCGCAGATGCCTTGTAGGAAGGAGTCAAGTCAAATTTGTCGACCTACTCATTGGAAGCAGATGGTACCATAATACAAAGCAATCAAAGTCGTTGACCTACTTGCAGGAAGCACACGAAACTGTCGACGAAGACGTCGCTGGACCCAATTGTTGGCAAAAATGAATTATTCGTTGAAGCTGGCTCTGATACCATATAACAGAGAAGAGTTCATTTTTCTCTTATTCTCAATTGAAATCATATGTTACACATATATAGACACTCATCTCTCAGAATATTAGGAATATACCTAATATAGAAAGGATATGAAATTGAACCCCCTCTAATTAGGTTACCTAATATACCAGCTTTCTATTAAACAAGTGATCTAATATACAAGCTTTATATTTAGTATTTTCCATAATAATATGCAAAAGATTAAACTAAATCCACTTTTGAATAAGCAATTTAGTATTTTATTCCACTGAATATTGACACCAAATCAAACTTCTTGTTACAGTCGCTTTGCATCTTGTTTAATTGTAAATAATCTAAGAAATGCAAATTTCTTGGTCTATAAGAATTTTCAACTTATAAGTTAAAAATATATCAAAAGTTCATTGAATAAACTTTTACCACAAAATGAACTGCTATTGTACGACACTCAAATATTATTAACCTCAAATTGAAGTATTTTCGTCGAAAAATAAAAAAAAGAAGAAAATTCAGAATTTTACCTCAAAACCCCCCCTTCTCTCCTTCTTTCCTTCAACCTACTCCAGTTCTTGGCGTTTGAATGCTCATGGAACAAGGAAATGGTAATGATTCTTAGTGAATGATTTAGTTAATTAATATATATAAATATTGCAATTTTTCTTTAAAACATCACAGCTGTCCACTAAGTCAACACTCGTCGCTGCGTACTTAAGTGGAAGATTTGGAATTTTCTTTGAATTGCTACAGTACCATACTAGATTAATAGTAATATTTTATTTTTATTAACATTAATATAAAATTAAATTAATAAGTATTTAATTTTATCTATGATATTGTACTTATATATGACTTATATTGAAGTCATTAAAGATATGTAGAGTAGAGCTGTTACTTGTTCTCGAACAGAAGAAGGATTGACCAACTATTTTCCTATTTCATGAAATAAAATATTTTCTTATTTCAGTTGGATTACATCAGGGATCGGCTTTAAAACCCATATCTTTTTGTTTTAGTTATGAATGCTTTCACTGGACATTTACAGGTGAATGTACCTTGGTGTATACTTTTCACTGATAATATCCTTCTTGTGGATAAGAATGGAGAAATAGTTCAGGAAAAACTTGAATTATGGAGATCTATATTGGAGTCTAAAGACTTTCGTTTGAGTAGATCTAAAACTGAATACATGGAATGTAATTTTAGCGTAGTAGCTCTAGTAGCAAAGTTGTAACAATGGGTGATCAAATCATTAAAATGTGCGAACGTTTTAGATATCTCGGGTCTATTGTTCAATGTGATGGTGATATAGATGGAGATTTTATTAGTAGAACTCAAGTTGGTTGGTTGAAGTGGAGGGATACATCGAGCCTATTGTGTGATAAAAAAGTACCACATAGATTTAAAGGAAAATTTTATAAGATGATGGTGAAACTTGCAATGCTTTATGACACAAAATGCTGGCCTTTAAAAGAGAAGCTTAAAACAAAGTTACGTGTTATTGAGATAAGAATGCTTAGGTGGATGAGTGGCTTGACACTTAGAGATAAAATGCGGAATGAATCTATCCGTGATAGGGTTATTGTACCTCTAGTGGCAGACACGATTAGAGAAAGTCGTCTTAGATTGTTTGGTCACATTAAACATCGATCATTTGATGATTTGGTTAGGAGAGTAGATGCTTTAGATTTGACTTATGTTAAGAATGGCAGAGGTAGAACTAAAAATACTTGGGCATACAACTACAATAACAACAACAACAAGAAAACATTTATCCCACTAAGTGGGGTCGGCTACATGAATCTATTTTCTCCATTGCGTCTTATTTAGTGTCATATTTTCATTTAATTATAATAAATTAAGATCATTTTTTATATAATATGCCCAAGCCATCCTAGGTCTACCTCTTAATCTATTAGAATAAATGAAAGTATGCCATTCAATAAGGCACAATGTAGAAAAAAAGTTCTTGTAGCTGACCTCACTTAGTAGGATAAAGTCTTGATGTGTTGTTGTATCATACTTATATATATATATATATATTATTTTTTTTGAAAGCCCAAAAATGCTCATATATTAAGTAGAAAGAAAGATACAGATACAAAGTGTGGGAGGGCCCAAACATGACACCCTGCCCACTAAAAAACCATAAATGGTTCCAAAACTAAAAAAAACAGAAAAATACATTAGATACTTAAATAAAAAACCTAACAGTGTCGAAATACATAGTATCAGGTGGCTAGAGAGCGACTCAATTTGTTCTTGTCTCTGCCTCTAGTTCTAGGAAAGGAGCAAACTAGTAAGCTGGTAAGATGATTGCCATTGCCAAAAGTAACCAATGTATCATTCAATTTGTTCTCGAGCTGGAGTTTGCCTCCATTCTTCTTCTTCCTCCTGGAATAGACCTGCCATTCCTTTTCCGAAGAATCAATTTGATGGAGTGGTAGAGCTAAAGCAGAAGGAATACCAACCATAGTACCCACAATAGGTTCTAACATATGTGAAGTATGAGTTGTCTCTACACCGAATACTTCTTGAAGAAGTCGAGCTGCGAGACTCTCCTTCTGGTTGGGTGAAGGTTAATGTTGATGACAGCTGGAATGCGATTTCTACTGCTGTTGGGGGCATTTTTAGAAATTCCGAGGGGTTTTTATGTGCTGTTTTACATCGCCTGTTGCCGCAGATAATCCCTCAGCTAAGGAGTGCTGGGGGGTATATATTGCCTTAACAGTGGCAAATGCTTTCAATTTTCATAGTATTGCGGTGGAAACTGATTCAAAACTTCTTTATGAGATGTTATTGGGTGTCTCTCTACCTCTCTGGGATATTATTTGCACTCTCAAACATATTCATGCTTTAATTACTGATAGCCACCTAAATGTTAGTTGGAGTTTCATACATAGGGAGGGTAACTCCCCTGCCGACTGGTTAGCCAGGCAAGCAGGGGATGTGTTAGACGTTTAATTACTGGGGACTCTTTGAATTTGCCTTATGTTAGAATTTAGCACTTACTTGGTGCATGGCTCTTTGGCTGGGTCCTCTGTTTCTTTTCTGCTGTTTATCTTGCACTTTCCCTCTTTGCCGCTCTCTCTGTTTTCTGGCAGGTTCGGACTGTACTCTTTTCTGGATATTATTATAAGGATCTTCTGGACTCTCTGTTTTGCTGGACTTGCCCTGTTTAAATTTCTTGCCAGTGGATCACCTTCCCTGTTTGCAAAGCCGTTTGCTTGGAGCAACCTTTTATCTGTTTTGATGGCTTCCAGAGCCTTAGAAATCTTTTTGATGCCAGTCTTTTAGTTCTTAATTTTTTACCTGTTTTTATTTCCACACTTGCACATGTATACTTGTTTTGGGTTTTGTTTTTTGGCTTGGTTATATTTGTATTTTTTGGAATTTGTTTTGGTGCGGGTTGTACTGTGGGAGGAGGAACCCCTAGGGGTGAGTTAAATGTATTTTTTGAATTTTTAGACGGGGATCTTGCTTCCCTCTCTTATTTTGTACATTTTCTTTATATTAACACGTAGGGAGCCACCGTTGCTCTTCCTTATCAAAAAAAGAAAAAAAATAAAATAATATATATANGGGCTTCCTCTCGCGTCGTCTGCTTCTTCTCACGTCGTTTGCTTCCTCGCGTCGTCTCGCGTTTGCTTTTGCGTCTCGTCTGGCGGGTGCTGCGGTCGTGCCCGCGTCTGCGACAGGGCTGCTCGAGCCTGCGTCTCGTCTGCTGACAGAGCTGCTCGACCTTGTTGTGTCTTGTTTGCCAAAGAGCCGCTCGACCGCTCGACACCCTGCTGCGTCTTCTCTGCGATAGAGCCGCCCATCTGCTTGGCTCTGCCTCTGCTGTTTGCGACAGAGCCTTTCGACACTTGTGCAGCTTCTTATTTTGCTGCAGGTTGACACTGACTGCGGTAATGACTTCAGGGCTTTTCTACGCCGCCACCCTCGCCGGTGATAACCCCGCCAAACCCTCCTATGCTAGAGTGGTTCACAAACGTAGCTCTCATTTTTTCCTTGCAGATAATGCGGTATTCCCACAAATTTACCATGATTCTGTTGCAGGAAATGACGATTTCAACCTCATAAAAAAAGTAGAGAAAAAGACGGGCAAACCAGCAATTTCTTTTATGACGCTGAAATTTCAATTCGTGCAGTAAAATACAAATTTACACTAGTTGGAAAGTTCCAATTAGGTTGCCCTAAGATGGAGATCAGGAAAGTTTTTGAAGATTTCAAACTGGTTGGGGATTGACAGGTGAGTTATTTCGACGGAAGACATGTTATGATACAGCTGAGCACAAAATATGATTACACGAGGATTTTCTTAAAGAAATTTATTACAATTGAGGAAAAACATCTGAAATTGCTCAAATGGACCCCCAATTTTGATCCCAGTCAAGAACCCCCAAATGCACCTATATGGTTCTCATTACCTGAACTCAAGCTTCATTTTTTTGACCTACCTATAGTATATGCAATTGGGACTATCCTTGGAAAACCTTTGCAGGTAAACTTACCTACAGTTCATTTCTCCAGGCCCTCTATTGCAAGGATTTTGATTGAACGAGATATTACACTACCAGATGTAGAAGAAGTCTGGCTTGGATCTGCTCAAAATGATTATTGGCAAAAAATCATTATGGAACAAAAACCATACTACTGCAAGCACTGCAAGATGTTTGGACACCCGCAGGAGAAATGTTTCAGATTGCACCCACAATTGAGAGCTAATAGTCAAAAGCTGGAACACACTATTAGTTCACCCCATGTGCCTGAACACGCCTCCAACAAACCTGATGACAGTCAACCTGAGGAGGGGATCACCACAAGATAGGAGTTGATGTCTGCCCTTGAGATCCCTTCTCCTAACCATACTACAACGAATAATGTTTGAATTGAAAATCAGGATAGTCCCACAGCTCCTATTCAAGAAACATCAGGTGCAAAAATAACAATTCACACTTCACATACACTGGAACCTATCGCAGTGACAACGATTGTCTTTCCTCCTACTGCGGTGCTAACATCAAATCAGATCGAGGATCACATGAACCAGCCTTCAGATGAATAATGATATGTTTACACTTCTCGGCGGAAGAAGAAGGCTGGGGGCTCACTCCAACTTGATAATTTAATGGATGATACTTTGTGACTCCTGGCAATGACACAACTCTTCAAAGTTTGTTATCTGGTTTCGCTCCTAAAACTAGAGGAAGAGGCATGATTAAACTGATTCGTCCCTAGCTACTTGTTTTCAACATGTTCAAAATTTCTTTTACATTTTATTGAGTCTATCTGTATACTTTTGTTGGGGTATTACTGTACTTGTATTGTACGGTTAGGTGCCTCTTTTGGGCTCTTCTCATACAATCTTTATGTATTATTTTCTATTTCAATAAAATCAGCCCTTGGACTTTTCATATAAGATATATATATATATATATAGCATAAATAACAAAATTATAAGCACAAATTATAGGGTTTTTATAAAAATATAACTTATCATTTTTTGAGAGGAGAAAAAATTAGGTGTAAAATTGGACGACTTTTTAACATTTACGTTTGCAAAAGTTTTGATTATTACATGTGCCAATCTAAGTTTTTTAACGTATTTGCTTACGACATTTATAGTGTGTGAAATGTTCAAATATGTGCATGCTACAACCTACATGATACTTTCAATCATACTAGCAGAAGACATTCTTTTTTAGTACTTCTCATCTTGTGGTTGAGATGGGTTTGTTGACAAACTGAAACGACTAGCTAATGAAGAGGTGAAAACTTTTGCTGTTCACAAATTAATATTTTTAATACCTCAATATGTCTAATTTGTGTTAGAAATATATTGCACCTTTTTGTTATTCCTTACTGTATCCATCCATACACTTTTCTTAATTACTCCGCGATCTTTCATCTCAGATGTTGTGCTTAAATCAATGTTCAATTCTTGGATCCTTTGGCATGCCTCAAGCTACAATCAGTATATCAAAATGCAATATTAGACATATAAAAATCCTTGTCTTAATAGTGGTTAGGGGTGCAACTTGGATTGTGTTCGTACTAGGCTAAGTTGACACGAGCTGAGTAAATTCATTTCACCTTGTTTAGAACAAAATTGAACTAGGTTTAAAGCTGTTAATTTGGTTTGGTTTTTGGATTCTCTGATCTAAATTTAGAATATTGGCAATTCATAAAAAATGCATGATTAATGATGTTGAACAACTATATGGTTCAGGACATCTGTTTTTCAAATACAACATGTGATTACATAAAATATGCATTTCAAACTTAATTAGATATGATCCTGTGAAGCATTCAATCATTCATCCTACCATAAAAAATAAATTGAAATGATTGTAATATCTAATGTAAAATTGAATAGAACTTAATCAAAGCGCCATCTATGTTATAAAAAAAAGTAATATGCAATCATTATCCAATTTATTTCATAATAAAAAAATAATATAAAATAAATGTCCATTTCATTTCATCATTTTTCGCATTTAATTTTCCTAAATTTTAAACTTATAAATTGGGTTTGATTTGCTTGCAATTTATCCAACTTTGAACTGAGTAATAATCCTTTAAAGCGGTTTTGATAACTAGAATTGAACTGACCCATACTAGAACCAGCCCGAATTGATTGGTTTGGTCCGGATAGGTTTTTCAGTTCTTTGGATATTTTTGCACACTCCTAGGTGTGGGTATGTGTCTGTGTACCATATGCTTTATATGGATAGGCATATAGATATATTCATACAAGCATTCATGTACACACAAGATATTCTTCTCTCATTGATTTCCATTAACGATTTTTTTTAGATCATAGAATTTATGAACTTAGTTTTGAGCATCACTTTGATGTTCTAGACCCACCTCAACACAATAAGCTGAACTCTTAAAAATTGTGCTAGCTCCATCCTTTAGTTGAGCTATACATTAATGGTTTAGTGAGCAAACCTACACAATTGTTTGCTTTTCAATAATGTTTAGTCTTTTAAGGAAATCATCTTGTTTCATTGATTGCATGGCGGACTCGGTTTTACAAATTTGTTCTGTGGTTGGCATGTTTGCAATGTAATAGTTTAATTGATCGACCTTAAAACCAATTTTGTTGGAGATACATTATATACTGCTAGAGTGTTCTTAAAAAGACAACGTCCTTCCCTCTTTTTTTTTCTAGGAAACTAATTTTAACAGTTATATCTATTTAATTTCCTAGATGATGATATCTGTGTTGATAATTTTTGTAAATTGTATTTGATTTCAGCTTACTGGGAGAGTTGAGGAGAAACGGAGATGGTCCGACGGTATTCACCAGGCTGTAGAAGCCAAGGAAGGCCTTAAGATTCAGGTGTTTTATGAAATTTATAACCTTTTATCACGCTCTTGAACAAAAATAACCTGAATTGTTCGGTTTCTTATGGAAAATTTAATTACACCAGGCCGATTCCGTTGTTGTGGCGCAAATAACATACCAATCATTGTTTAAACTTTATCCAAAGCTTTCTGGCATGACAGGAACTGCTAAAACAGAAGTACGATGAAATATGGAATTCAATTATTTTTAGAATTATCTTTCAGGAAAACAACATTTAAGGCAGATATTCTTATTACATGCAGGAGAAGGAATTCTTGAAAATGTTTCAGATGCCAGTTATTGAAATTCCTACGAATCTACCAAACATACGAAAGGATTTGCCTATTCAAGCCTTTGCTGTATGTCTTTTGAGAACTATTCTTATTGATTTGGCTTTTCCAATGATTTGTGTATTACATTATTTTGCTTGATTTGGGTTGTTTAGACTGCACGTGGAAAATGGGAACATGTTAGGGAAGAAGTTGAATATATGTTTCGACTTGGCCGGCCTGTTTTGGTTGGTACTACCAGGTGAATTTTTATAGGTCATCACTACAATTTTCTTAATTTTATTTTTTTTGTGTGTGAGCTTGGGCTTGAATTTAAGATGTTGTGGATAGAGATAAAGTTCTCAACCAGTAGACTTAATGTGAAACCCTTAGTAGAATCAAGCTGAAAGTTTGGACACTTAAACATTGAGACGCCTTTTGATGTAACAGTTAGAGTTTTAATAGGAACTCCAAAGTTAAACGCGCTTATGTTGGAGCACTCCTAGGATGGGTTACCTCCTGGAAAGCTACGCCATTAGGGTAAAACTATGAGGCTACTAGGCAAAAACAGACAATATCTCGATGGATGAGAGTTTAGGCTGTTACACTTAGGCAGAGCTGATCAATGCCACATTTGCTTGACTATTTTTATAACTATGCCCCCTTAAGTATAATGAAGCTAAACTCTTAAATATCAAGGTTCCTTTTGGTGGAATGGTGGAATTTCGATAGAAACTCCAAAGTTATGCATGCTCACATGGGAGCACTCCTAGGATGGGTGACCTCGTGAGAAGTTATACCAATGGGGCAAAACCTTGAGGCCATTAAGCCAAAGCAGATAATATCTCACTGGATGAGAGTTAGGGCTATTATACTTAGGCAACACTGATCAGTGCTGCATTTGCTTGACCATTCTTATAATTATGCTTCAATTTTAGGAAGTGTATCTTGTATGGTTAAGAGATTCTTGTTTATCATGTTCACTTAGCTTATAATTTTTGGAACAAAAAGTGCATTCAAGTATTTTGATAATTTATGTACCATATTTCAATAAACTTGATAAATTTTAAGTTGCAAGGCTGATGCGGGTGTCTGGATGCCTGTATCAAACTGGTCCAGGACTTGGGAGGCTGGGATTTCCATCTCTTTCAAGAAGAAGGGCCCACTTCTAGTTCACTTCTAGTTATCATAGGGCTATTTATTTATTTTTTGTTGGCTTTTAGGGTTAGTTTTTGTTGTGATTTGCTTTGGGATAGTCATGAATGTCTTCTTTTCCCTTTCTGGGGCGGTATCCAAGGGCTCCGATTGGTGCTCTAATTGTATCTTGTTCCCGAGGTGGTGTGCATCATCTTCCACCCTTCCCCCACTCCCTTCTACATAGTTGCCCCTTCACCCTTACCACTAACCCTTGCTGCCGGCCCCAGGAAAACAACCAAGTTGCTGTTTTCCCTTAGCCCCGCTGCCATCCAGACATTCCACTCCGTCAGCTTGCTGCTGCCTTCTGTAGCCACCTTCCCATTATCTTTCCGTTCTAATCATCTTTGTACACGATTATTCTATTGAAAATGAGCTCAAACACTCTAACAAACGCCAGGGGGAGCAAACATCAATCGGTTTTCTGTGATTGCAATCTATCATGCATCATTTTCATCGCTCAGAAAGGAGACAATGTAGGACGAAAATTTTACCGGTGTTCAAAGAATTTAACAAATAGAGATTGCAAATTCTTCTAGTGGGTTGATGAACCTAAAGATGCACCACAGGAGCAAGTTGACGAGAGCATATATGCAGTTGATGACACGGTGAAAAGTGATGTTAGAGATTTGAAGTTTCTTGTGAAGACTTTAGTTCAGTTTGATTTTGTGATTGTAGCATTTCTTTTGCTGTTGTTAGCGTTGCATCTGTTTTGATTATGTACCTGTATTCTGGACAACAAACTGTAAGGGCTTAACACTTTGAGGATAATCACTACCTCGGAACAAGATACAACCGACGCACCACTCGGTCTTGAATACAACCCTAAGAAGGTAAAACTTCGAGATACTGATGGATGTCCCGACGTAAAACTCACAAAAATTGAACTTAAAACATCAAGAATACAACTATATAACCCTAGGATAAGTAGGAGTGGACCCCACTCCCAATCGGTGGCAAGTCCATGCCTTGGAGGGCCGGTCGGTCCTTCCTACGCTTGGACTGAACTGTCCAGTCAAGGTAATTACTGCGCCCTCATGCAGGAATGCTATCTTGCGCCCCCTTTTGACATGCCTGTTCACTGAACTTGCATGTTTATTTTCTGTAGCTGTGGCAAACAATAACTGTGCTTACTTTCTGGATATATAATTTGCTCTACATGTTTATTTACTCTTTTTATTTGTGTTACTGTTCTTTCCAATGTAGTGTTGAGAATTCTGAATATTTGTCTGATCTTTTGAAAGACCATCAAATTCCACACAATGTTCTTAATGCAAGGCCTAAGGTACGTTAAAATATATCTTACGTTATATCTTGTTTGTAAATCCATTTTTTCCTCATTCAGCGATCTAATTTTTCTAATGCTTCCATTAGATATTGTAGTTTTATTCCTAAATTTTAGATCAATGCTCTTTTAGTATGCTGCAAGGGAAGCTGAAATTATTGCACAAGCAGGCAGAAAATATGCCATAACAATTTCTACCAACATGGCTGGCAGAGGTACTGATATAATCCTTGGTGGTAATCCTAAGGTATGTTGGGATATTATGCATAAACTTCACAGAATCCATACTTGTTTAAATGCATGTAGGATTAGGAAGCTTTTGGGAAATTCATTATTTCTTAGTTTTTTTGTAGAGCTTACCAATTTAGAACATGTGCCAAACTTCAACCACTTTAAGCTGTCTTGTCTTATCAATTGTGTTTCTGCTTTTACTTTGAAAGATGCTTGCCAAAGAAATTTTGGAGGATAGCTTGCTTCCTTTCATGACAAAAGAAGCTCCAAATTTGGAAACAGATGGGGTGCCTATCTCCCAAAAGGTGACTCCATAGATCTAGCTCAAGCGCAGCAAGCGTATAGCTGTATTCTATTTTGAGAAAAGTGTCAAAATACACCCTTCATTTTTTGCAGGAGATCATTTTAGTCCCAGACTCTATAAAATACCAATTTAGTCTACAATTTTTTGATTTGGTCTGAAATAGTTTCCACGGAGGACTATTTCAACCCTGATTTGAAAGGTTTAGAGATTGATTTGACACTTTTGTAGACTCTGGGTCTAAAATAACCACATGTAAACTGTCAGGGGACTATTTTGACCCTTAACTTGTCTCTTTTTCTTCATGTAAATTTGAAACAGGGTCAGTCCAAAATAAAGGTTGGACCGTCATCATTAGCATTGATTGCAAAGGCTGCACTTATGGGTTAGAACTTACTTTTATTGTTCCGAATATTCGTTTCTAACTAATCTGTTTCTCACAAGCCCAATTCTGTATTGATTTTATTTTCAAGCTATTTCTGTAAGTGTTATGTTTAAGTTTGTTTACTTACTGTGTGTTTATATCTGTAGCCAAATATGTAAGCAAAAGCGAAGGAAAAAGTTGGTCATATCAGAAGGCTAAATCTGTAATGTCAGAATCCATTGAATTGAGTCAATCGGTTGAAATTGAAGAACTGGAAAAGCAGATTGTTAGAGAAGCTAGGATGTATCCTCTTATTCCTACGATAGCATTTGCATATCACACAGTTCTCAAAGATACTGAAGTACATTGTTCTGATAAAGGCAATGAAGTGAAAAAGCTTGGCGGGCTTCATGTGATTGGAACGTCACTGCATGAGTCTCGGCGAATAGATAACCAGGTGATTTATTGTTTTTTGTTTTTCATTGTCTAGGATTTTGTAGCTAAATGCTTTTTGCTGGGTTTTTTATTAGTTTCTGCTTGCAATTGAGCTGCATGAAAGATGCTACCGCAACTGCATCATCTAAATTATTCTAGTTTCAAATGGTGCTGGTAAAACATGCTGTATTGATCTATATAGATTGGATCACCTGTTTTTTCATCATTTTTTTGGTTTGTCCCCATCATAATCCGGGAAAATGACTGGCCAAAACATTTTGTTTTTGGCTTTTATGAAAAATAATGATAGGATATCGCCACTTAATAAATTTAATGATTCTACAATGTGGTAGAGACGAGCAAAGTGATATATATGGATTAAAAGATTTATAGTGAAGTTTATGCGCTTCATGAGTTTGTAATTGGTGACAATTTCCAAGGGAGTGTTGTAGCTGAACACATTAACAAAGTTATCATTCAAATTCTGTAGCCCGAGGCACAAACCTCTAGATTGGAGTGTTCTCGTATCAAAACATTGCTTTGTGTTATCAAACTTATAATTCCGACCATTTAGCTTCAGTTGGTAAGTGGCAACACATCTTCTTCTTAAGAGCTTGTTAAACTGAGCATCCTTATTTGATACAATAATTTTTGGAGGATCATTATATGTAAAAAGCTCACCAGTGAGTGTTCAGCGTATACAATGCATTAGCTTTCTTGGTGTATGGGATAGATTTTTTATTGTTGAAAATTGCTCTTCCACGATAAGAATTAAGTCAGGATGCTTAAAAGGTTTAGGCAAGTAGAAAATTAAAAATCTATGCTTATTTCTTCTCAAGTTGAAGTAAGAAATGAGCATTTAAGTTCAAAAAATCGTATTGTGGCTCTTTTGATGGAACCGATTGACAATTGCAACATCCAGCAACAGTACTTGCGACTTTTGCACTTGATTCCAAGCTAACTAAACTTCTACCAAAGCTATAGTCTTATCTTGTCCAAATTGTTGCATCCCACCCATGTTACTGCAAAGAAGGGTGTTCTTTGATGAAGAATTGAATTTTTTTTTTTTTTTGTATTGGGTGGGTCGCTTACCCGAGCATTATATATGTAGAAGTCCTGAGGATCCTTATAGGTAGTGTCAATACCCTAACTTGATACGGACGGTCGGACGGTGAAAGACATTTCTAACGATTAACAATGATCTGCAATAACATTCATATAGAAAAAAACCACTAAATCCACAATACACATGTAAGAAATCATCTAATAAAACACATAATATCATCCAATCTACTACAATAACACAAGT
The DNA here is from genome assembly GCA_002079205.1 of Phalaenopsis hybrid cultivar. Lineage (NCBI taxonomy): Eukaryota > Viridiplantae > Streptophyta > Magnoliopsida > Asparagales > Orchidaceae > Phalaenopsis > Phalaenopsis hybrid cultivar. The sequence continues at coordinate 439,375 of JXCR01060577.1, forward strand.
AATACAATTAAAGTGACAACATAATACAAATAAACAAACTACTATCCATCATCCACAATACCTCTTCTCTAGTAATAAAACTCCCTCTTATTAGGCATCTCTGTTTAGATGACCTTTTCCTGAAAGACAGTTAAATAGCAGGTTAAGTTTAAGCAAATTTGTGAATAATTATTATTTTATTATGCATTAACTCTTTATATGCAAATGACTAATATGGATATACCAAAAAATTATGTTGATCATAATGTAAACCTTGCATTTTTCATTTCCTTTTACTTTTAGAAGGCATCTTAGGAGCTTCGTTAAAATCTTTACCATTTTATAACAAAAAGGTATAATTTTTACCATTTGTATCATGAAGATACAACATTACCATTTATATCTTATAGATACACTTTTACCTTTTTATTTATTTTTAACGTGCACGAGTACAATAACATCCCCTTCTAGTACCATAGGGGGCGACTCCTAATAGTCTTAACATTAAAATTTTCATTTTCAATTATTTTATTCCTTTAAATCGTTAATTTTGTTTATTTTCCATTTAATGCAGAATAAAAAGTGAGAGAACTGAAGTCATAAAAGAATCATTTCTTTTTCATTTAGTTTCTTTCATTTGTAAATATACTTTTAATGTATACGAACAAATGATACATTTTTAAAATAAAAGAATTAAAATTAATGCAAATAAAATATTAATTACTCACATTGATTTAACTTAAAATGATCCTTTCAAATACTTTAACTCGTGTTTAAATTGGATTCATGAAATTGATTTATGAATAATACTTAAATATAGATATCTTCAATTGGATTTAAATATCATCTTTAGCTTAATTAGGAAAATCTTAACTCGAATCATTGATTTTCAATTCAAATATACTTCCATTTCTTTCTATATTTTTAATTATCCTAAATCCACATTAACATCTGAATATAGATGCAATTTGATATATATAAAAATCTAATTTTAATAAACCCTAACTTAATTTTTCTCAAATCAACACGTTTCCTTGATTCAATTCTCCCACACGACCTCAATGCTCGCCTGATTGAAATCATAACCTTATTTTTAGCACAAAATTTTCTTATTAAATGATTTCCTCAAATAAAATAAATAACCTATAGACTCCTACCCTAAAAGGCTTGGTTTGCTTCCTTGCTCATAAGGCTCGTCTTTCTCCCCTATAATTCGACTTGTCTCAACTTCTATCCTTCTTCCTATAATTTCTAATTAACCTTTTAATAAAAATTTGATGTTATATAATTGAAAATCTTCTTTAATAAGCAAATAAAGTAAATCCTAACCCAAATTTACATTAACCTACGAGCTAAGGCTGCACAATTTTGCGGTTCTGCACGTGCTTCTGGCAAGCTATTTGCTATTTCTCTTTTCTATTCACAAGCCGCTCGACTAAGGCTTTTTTCAGTTCGATCCTTCCCTTTTTTCAGCACACAAGCGAGCTTCTTTTTGCACTCCAGGGCACGAGTTTCCCCTCTCACACGACACAACTTATCTCCTTTCTCTTCTCCATCACACTAGAGCCGCTTGACGTTTCTTCTTTTGTTCAGTTAGGGCACAAGTTCTCCTCTTTTCTTCCTTCGTGCACAGGATCACACGACCTCTTCTCCTTTGCATAGGAGACGCACAGAACTTTGCTCCACCTTCAGCCAGAACCCTAGGGCTATGACAACGGTGTGAAATTCTCCTGCATGTGTGACCGCTCGCCTACTACTCCTTCACATGAGACACACAACAACGTCGGTCTTTAGGTATGCGAAATAAGCTAGCCTTCCTTTTCTTCTTTCTCCATCTCCCACTCTTTCCCTCTTTGCTTATTACTTCCTTGACTGATTCAAATAAGATCAAGGGAGTGTTTGGTTGCACATAAGATTTATGTTAAATAGTATTTAGTGATTTTTCAAATCCATACACTGTAAATCTAGAATAGTGTTTGATTCAGTCAATGTTAATTCTACTTAAATATGTTTGACATGTTAAGCATCTTATTTCAAGATTTAATTTTCTTCTAAAGCTAATGTGTTAAATTCATCTAAAAATCAGATTTAGTAAATCCAGATTTGTGTAAAAAAGTGACGGAATGGAAGTAAATTTGGATTGGGCGAACCGTTGGATTCACTTCCCAGTTTTTTGCTTTTGGGTTGATTTATGTTAAATCCATCCTTAAATCTTATTAAACGTATGCTACCAAAGACCGCTAAGTTATTGATCTTCAGATGGCGAAATTGTCGAGACAGTTATTTCAAACCCGTACCTCCGTTTCAAAAATTTTATTTTATTTATTTTAATTGTATTTTATTATTAATATTTTCTATTTTTACTCAATTATTACAGTCAGGTTTCTCTTTGGTAACTCTTTCAATTCCTCTAAGATGTTGCCAATTCTAATAAATCCATCAATAAACCTTTTCTATTATCGATGAAAATTTTCTTGCTACAAAATCTTCTTAAATTTCCTTGTATATGAGATGATCCTCCCTCGTCTTTCCATAAGACAGAATTCTGTCAAATGAACAAATAAAATGACAGTGCATGAGCTATCTCATGTGAACGTGCTTTGGATGTCAGCTCGCCCAAGTGCATAACTAATAGCTCATGAAGCTACCCTTTGTCTTAAAGGGTGCTGTGAACTTGTCTCCTATATTGGCATGAATCCATCAATAATAATTTCAAAAATCTATCTTCAAAGTGATCACTAATCAAATCATTACCAAGCTTAGACATGCGAAACCTATACTGAATAATTTTCTTTATCTTAGAAATTGATTCTTGATGCAATTGTTTTTTGTCGCTCGTGCATGCCAAAATTTCATCCTCATTTTGTTTGCGGGCAAGGTTGGCAATCTTTTTGTGCGATAATTATTAGTGTTTTTCTGTGACCTTTTTATGATTTTAGATGTGTTAGTGTTTAATTTGCGAAATGTGCAAAGATTGAGAAAATTTTTATTTGTGTGGTGCATTATGAGCTAAATTTGCATGACATTGTGCATGTTTGTAATTTTGGTTAGGGGTGGGGGGATGAGATGAAATCGTGGAAATTGATTCGAGAAATTCAATGCAAAACTTTGAACAAAAGCGCACAAAATAAGAATACACAAAATATGCGAGATTTAACTTGAAAAAACCTGAGAACGAGAAAAATTACGGAGCCACACCACACCAAGAAATCCACCATGAAGAGAATGAGGAGAATCGTACAAATTATATAACACTAAAGTCTCTCCATACTTTGGAACACTTCTCTCCTCTCCTTAGTATAAGATAAATTTAAATCACATATCCTCCTATCAACAAAACAAAACTTTAGTCGAAGAATGACTCAGTTTCGGTTATGGGCGTCGGGGCACCATGTTATGGTGTTGAGACACTCCAATGGGCGTTGGGGTGCCGCAGTGCCATGTTCTCATGTTCTGAATTTGAACTAGGTGCTGTGACACTCCCTTACGTGCCCTGGAGTGTTGTGCTCTCGAGTTCTGAAACCAGGATTGAACATTGTAGTGCTGTCTTTTGGGCGCTAGATATTGAAAATAATTTTTCGGGGGCAGTGCCCTCAAACCCTAGTACAGACAAACAAACTATCATGCTTGAACGACAAAGTTGAGGTCTCTGAGTGAATAATTGAACACCACAATCAGAATCCACATTATAACATTTTTTTGTGCTCGATTGTGTTAAGGATGGAACAATTATGGAGCTCAATTTAAAGAGTTCTTCCTCATACGTAGAAGTATGTTTCGAGACCATGACTAGAAACGAAGTATGATTCAGTGACCGTAATGATTTGGAGAAAATTCAAAACTTCAATATTTATTGCGAACAAATGAGAGGACAATAGAGAAAATCAAGGACACCACATGCTAGTTTTTGCATCCCTTACCTCCCTGTAATGGACCCTTATGAGGGGGGAGGCCAATCTGAGTAAGTTTAATGCATCCAAGTTTAGGCTAATGCATGATTGGTTTGGGTTATCTGGGCTCTTGGTTCTGCTATTTTTGTTTTGTAAAACTTCTATTAACTTGTTTGATGCTCAATCAAGCCAATCTATGCTTGTTTGGGCATTGACTTTGTTTAATTTAACCAAATCGAACATTGGTTTGATCTTATTGAGATGCCTCCGGGTTTAGGGTCTGTTTGGGGCAGCTGCAACTTATTTAAATGCTGTTGCACAACAGCTGTGGCAGGAAGCTGCTGCGGATAAGTTTATTGTTTGTTTATTTTTTGCAATTTTAAAACATCTATTTGTAGCTGTTTCTGGACAAATAACCATTCTATCTTTATACTATACTGCTTTTTATAACAGAACTGTTCATATTAGTACATTTCATACTTGAAAGCAAATATCCAGTTCAAACATTACAAAATAAAAATAGACATCTCACTGTTGACCTTATTTTTGAGGTCTTTCTTTTCCCCTCCTTCGAATCCAGAATCTAGCTTTAGAAGTTTTTTATTGACTATTCTAACAGACTAGTAATGGAGCCAACCCCCATAAAATTTCGAACCACTTCTTGACCCATTTTTAGGAATGCCTCTCATGAGTGGTCCTAAACACTTACCTTTTAGTTGCAATGGCTAAGGACCAACATGTAGAGGGCTCAAGGAGGAGTTCTTATAGGATCAGAAGGCCTTAGATGAACCCTCCGTGACTCGGTAATGCGAATACTGTAATTCACATATACACCGCGTGTAAACCTAGCAATTCACGTCACCGACACTTATACACATTGCACCGACAATCAAACTGAAGTCAATTTTTAAAATGACCTGTAACTGCCCAAAATTCAAAGAAAAATTAAATTTTGACGCATTTTTGACCCGATCGTTGGCGAACTTGTCCGGACGACTCCAGATGACGAAACAGACCATGCGGATGTGTCTGGGAAGTCAACTTTACCTAGGAACGACACCCATATCACTATGGTTTCACGCACTTGCACAAAAAAAACACGGAAATCGATGCACACAAATGTTTAATTCGGGGGTACGGGTTCAGGCTCAGCGTGGGTTCGATTTGGACCAGAGACGCCCAATTGTACCGGGTCCGACCGGTAACCCGCTTCTTAATTTCAAAATTCGAATTTCAAATTTCAAATAAGAAATTATTTAATTTCACCTTAACTGATGAAATCAGACATTAAAAATTTTCTAATTAAACGGGCTTCATGAATGAAATTCATTTAATTCCTCGCCAATGCTTGAGTAACGTCTCTTCAGCTACACAACCTCTACCTGACATTTGAATTGCATGCGGTCACTAAAGCTCCCGACTCCTTCAGCTAGATCCTGTTTTCGACCACGACGGATTCTTCCCCTTCCTATCTCGACGAAAAGCCTGTCTCCTCCCTCCCATTCGGCCGATTTTTTCCTCTCATACCGATACCTTCAATCACTCAGCTCTTCCGCTCATCCGAGCCTCTCTCGCTTGAAATCCCTTTTGTACGGAAGAACCCCACTCGCTTACTCGCCGCCTCGCCCTCCGCCTCCTCTCTTCCTCGCGTGACTGAACAACAGTTCGGTTCGCCTCCCCCCTCTGCGCCAGAAAACACTCGCCGACTCCCTCCTTCCCATTCGACCTCCCCTTCGCCTTTCTTCCTCGCTCGACGGCAGGATCCCGTTCACCCCTCTTCCTCACGCCGAGGAAGCATTCGCTCGCCTCACTGCACAGAAATACTCGCCGACTCCCTCCTTCCCATTCGACCTCCCCTCCGCCTCTCTTCCTCGCTCGACTGAAGCTGCACGTATCCTCCTCTCCTCACACTGCTGCAGCTCCTTTCCCTAAGGTGAAGGAATTCCTCTATCTGGTATGTAAAACTAGCTGCCATTTTTTTTGTTTTTTCTAAAGGGTTTTTTTTATCTGATTGAAATTGGGTGGTCTATTTATGGAATGGAGTTGTGAGGATTTCTGCTCTTTTTGATTGGGATGGAAGTTCGGATGTTAGTATGTAGAATATAAGGATTGCGTGGCATGCATGTAAATTTTCCATGAGTTTATGTTGCTAACCGTTTAAGTAAATTAACAAAATTTTCATGAATTAAACCTTGAGACCAATCTGATTTCATTAGTTGCATAGACTTTGAAATTGTTTTGTGTTGAGTACACCCCTTCATGCATATGTTTATGAAACTGATACTAAACTTTGGGTGTTAGGGATGTAAATGCATAGCATTTGTGTGAGGTGCATGTAAATCTGCCAAAGGATTAAGATTGTCATGTTGTGAAAGTGAACCTTGCTTGTGGTTAACACCAATCATTATGAGCTTAAAGGTGACCATTACCAGAAAACCGCCTAACATTGCTAGCAAGGATTTTTGGAATTCTAAGACTATTTTCTAATAACACACATGAATACTTTTTTTCTGATTTGGTGGTTCAACATGGTAAGTACTAGGCGTTGAATTTCTTGCATCAGAATGAAGTTTTTATGAGTGTAATTGGATGGTACGACAAGGTTGAAGTAGTCCTGATTCCAAAATGTTCTAAGCTATTCGCTGACCCATGCCTCAACACTTTTGCTGCTTTAGAATTGATTTTTACATATATATATATATATATATATA
>JXCR01060577.1:446051-464665 GCA_002079205.1 Phalaenopsis hybrid cultivar
TATATATATATATATATATATACACCACCCTTTTTGCTTCGTCGGCTCGCGCTCGAAGCTTCCTTTCTACTGCTTCTTCGGCTTGCGCTCGAAGCTTCCTCCTCTCTACTTCGTTGGCTCGAGCCCGGCCTGTCTGCATCTCGACGACGACGCGTTCGCGTCTGCTCGACGACTCCAGCCTGCCACAGAGCCCTTCTGGTGTCTGCGACAGAGCCACTTGTCAGCCCAGTCTTCACTGTTTTTCCTGCTGCAGCAAATTTTCTCGCTGTAGCTTAACGCCGACAGCTCTTCTTGCTCTGATGGCGCCTCCTTCTTCTTTGGTTGAGCCAGACAAAGTCTTCCCACGTGGTGGGTAACCCTCAGGTGGAGTTCGCAGTGGGTTTCCCCTCAAGTTATAAAGAATCTCGTGAGGGTTTAGATGATTGTCTTTTTATTAAGAAGGGAAGTAGGAAAGGTGGAAAAGAAGCCAATCTTTTTCTCTGAATCAGAAATTTCTACCATTACGGAAAAATTCAAGTTTGATCTTATTGGAAAATTTCAGTGGGGACACCCTTCTATAGAGGTTATCAGAAAAAGTGTTGATGATCTTAAGCTAGTAGACATGTGGAAAGTGAGACTCATGGATATGAGACATGTGTTGATCCAACTAACAGTGGCTGAAGACTACACCAGAATTTTCTCCAAGAAATATCTTAATATCGAAGGCAAATCAATGAAGTTACTCAAGTGGTCTCCTAATTTCGACCCAAATCATGAAACTCCTACTGTACCGGTATGGTTTAGTTTACTTGGTCTCAAGCTGCATTTTTTTCACCATCAGGTTCTCAGGTTCTCTACTCTATTGGGGCCATCCTTGGGGATCTCTTGAAACTAGATCTGCTTACTTTCAACCTGACCAGACCCTCGGTGGGCAGAATACTTGTGGAAAAGGATATTACTTTACCAGATGTTACTGAAGTCTGGCTGGGCACAACCCATGATGATTATTGATAACAAATCTTCATGGAACTTTGTACCAAATGTAAGATGTTTGGTCATATTATTGCTAAATGTCACAAATTTCATCCTAATTTGAAATCTAAGGTTCAAGTGAATAAGCATGGGCTTAACCCCACTGCTGTGGACATTTTAGTTCCACCTGAGGATGATACTACCAGACAGGAGGTGTCTGTTGCACCTGAGGCCCCCCCATGAAACTGCTGTTGCTGTTATTGCGAGTGATGTGATGCTGACACCTACAAACTCCATACAAAACAATTCTGATGGACTATTGCCTATAAATGATAGTGTTCAGACTGATAATCAAGAGAACCTCACAACTCCACCTCTTCAAGAAGTAACCGGTGTAGCGACAACTCACACTTCTCATATTGTAGAACCTATTCTGGGTACTACTGTTCCCTATTCTGGGTACTACTGTTCCTTCTGGTTCAGCTCTACCCCATCAGGCGGCTTCTTCAGAGGAGGAATGAAAGATTTACACTTCCAGGAGAAAGAAGAAGAATGAAGATTTACTAGAGCTCAGGAGTCTTATGTATGATACTTTGGTTACTACGGGTAATGGTCAACACTTTACCAATCTGCTAGCTGGATCACTACCGAGAACTAGAGCCAGAGACAAGACTAGATTGGGATGACTCACATTTTTTCAGTGCCTGAGTGATTTTTGGGTTTCTTTATTTTTCTATATGTACCCATCTTTTACATTTTTTTGTGTGTGTTGTACCGTGTGGGTTGGGTGTTTAGGCCTACCCATACAAACCTATCTGTATCTTTATCTTTAATATATCAGCCCTTGAGCTTTTTCAAAAAAAAAATAAAATAAAAAATAAATAAATAAATATATATATATATATTTNAGAAAGTGAGAGATCTCTCTTATAAGTCGAGACGATCGACTGATGTAAATACCTCAAGTAGTGAAATCCTCTGCAACTCCGTGGACGCAGGCAATTTGTCGAACCACGTAAATTTGTGTGTTCGGCTGCGTACTGTTTTCTAGTGTGAATTTTCTTGTTTTATTTTTTCGCTTCTCCAAAAATCGTTCTTCTATTTATATATATATATATATATATATATATATATATACCACCCAGTTTACATGTATTTACATACCTAACGTTTGAAGTTTACTTTTTTATTACATACGTACCACTAAATTGCCATGTATTCGCGTATCTAACACATTGGAGTCAATTCTTATATGCATACCACACAATTCTTATATTTTCTGCATGCCCAAAACTTAAACCTTACATCTACACCACTCAAATCCTTAATTTTACAAAAGAAGTGCCTCTGTTTCTTAAAATGAAGGACATCTTTTCATGCTTAGAATTTATTCACTTCTTTGGGGCTGTTATACTTACGGTTTGGAGCCTTTAAAAACACTGGTTTGGGGAGGGGAGGGGGTCTCGCCCTTGCACGATGTTTTTATTGTTTCGAAAATGTTTTATAATTGCTGCTTGGGACATTTAAGTGATTGTTTGGAGCAGTAAGCTGCTGTTTTGGTTTAAAAATGTTGTCTAGTCCTGTAGGTGGTTGTTTGGAGCTAATTAAGTGCTGTCTAGAGCTAATTAAGTGTTGTCTGCTGCTGTTGGTGGCTGTTTGGAGCTAATTAAGTGTTGTTTAGAGCTAATTAAGTGCTATAAGTGCTGTTTGAAAGCTTACAAGTGCTGTAGGCTGCTGTTTAATGCTGTTTTGAGCTGAGAAAGTGTTGTTTGAAAGCTTACAAGTGCTGTAGGCTGCTGTTTAGTGCTTTTTGAGCTAAGGAATTGTTGTATATGTGCTATTTGCCCTCGACTTCCTTCATCTCTGTATGTGCTGTTTGGATCGCTCCTATGCTGCCCTCGACTTGCATATGTATATGTGATGTTTGGATTGTTCCGATGCTGCCCTTGACTTCCTGCACTTGTATATGTGCTGTTCTAGTCATTCCGATGCTATCTTTGATTTCTTGCACCTGTATGTGTGCTGTTTTGAGAATGATTTGGGCACCTTTTTGGGGTTGTTTTGGATACCGTTTTAAAAATAATTTGAGCACCGTTTTGGGACATCTTTGTTGGCTGATCTGGAACAATTTGTGCACCGTTTTGGTGCATTTTCGTTGGCTGATTTGAAGTAGTCTGCCCATTACTTTAGGGCATTTTGGTCTGGTCTTATGCAAACCTGAAATTTATACGGATTGGTTTTATGTAAATCTTAAATGTATATAAATTAGTTTTATGCAAATTAGCAATACACTTGACTATTGACATGCTTTTAATTATGCACATCTACACATTTATATGTATAATCTTTAGTTGAACTGAATTCTCATACTAACTTCTCGGTGTGCCTTTGCGAGGTGAATTCGGACGTGGTTGAAACGTTAAAATTATCGTGGAGCTACCCCCCTAGAACAGACGAAAGAGACAACATCAAACTTCTCCCCGGTGATATCTCTCTAAAAAAATTATTTTAAAAATTCAACAACATTTTCAAAGAAAAACCATTTTTTAAAATTAAATAACATTTTCAAAATAAAATAAAAAACATAACACGTCCTTTTGAATTTGCGGGAGTCCCTCAGATGAGGTAACCCACGGTTGCTAACGAGATCTTCCCAGTTTAAATGAACTTAACAACTCGTTTAGACTAATTAAATTCAAAAGAAAATAGCTGTGACGTAACGAGGGAACTGTGGGATCTTAATCGGTGTCGCTCTAATCAATTTAACCCCCCCATAAGGCTTAAATGACAACAAAACCAAAACTTTGGAATAAACCTTGTAAAAGCTTTTGAACCTTAGACTGAAAGACTGCTACTTCAACGAGGAGCTTGGAGCCAGCTTTGTGGGCAACACGACATGGAGTTTGGATTGAGCAACAAGAGAATCTTCTTCGGCAATACCTCCCCTTGGATTTAAACAATAACAACCCATAGGATTTCGAGATAACTCGCTCAGCACGACGTGAATCCTCACACTCTCTTTTGGCTCCTGTGCAACTATGTTGCGCAGCGTAAGTTCTAACTCGTCTTAGGTTCCGAGGTTGTCGTGTGGTACGACGTAAACCCTCCTATTTCTGCGGGCTATTTGCATAATCATATATTATGCAAATGTAAGTCCCAAATAATAAAATTGTAGGATTGAACCACTCAAATAACATCGTCTTCAAAACACAGCCGCATATTATGATAGTTTGGTAAATCACTAAGGTTTCTTCTCTGGATCTGTGACATCCCTACATTTTTCTTCTTTTGGACTCCTAAAAATAAATGTTTCTATTTGAGCCACTCCTACTTGCCTTTCCACGTCCTACTGTGAAAACATCGAATTCTTGAAGACTAGTATCTCTGATAATTATTGAGAGTTTTCTCAAGTGACTCCCTTCATTTGGGTAATTAATTATAGGAGCTTGCCTTTATAGGGAACTTAGAACCTAGGCAAAATAAATCATAATTAATCTTTATATTAGGTAGTGGAACTTGTCGGTCACACATAAAATGTTTGCAGGCCAATTATATATCACAAATCTTTTAGTTTATAGGATTGGGTCCATCGTTGAGGTACACACTTAGCTTTCGGGAAGGTGTAGTATTCGCGGTATCAGACACAATTATGTAAACTATTAGACGAATGAGATCTATTTGGTCTCATTTTTTTGAAAATTAAAACATAATACTTTCAAAGTCCAAATTATATACCTATTATATTAAATTAAATTTAAAACTTATTTTCAAAATAAAAAAAAGTTGATCGATGCTCACTAAACAGTAACATGACTATAAAAAAAACTATTAAAATAACACTTAATATTATGATAATATTATTTTTAAAATGCAACTGGTGTATGCCATGAGATAAGCGATCCTCTGAGGAAACTCTCCCTGCCCGGTCACTCTCGGCGGTGGAATCCTCCAACTCATCGACCCACCTAAAGAAGTCACAGTTTTCAGTTCTTCTCCTTGAACACTGTAATTGCATTATATCGTACCCCCTACCTATATTTTCCTTCAACTTTTTAACAATAATATGCCAACACTCCTTGTTAAAAAATGTCGTTGGCCTATTTCTCAATTCGACCTTCTTAAGGCAAATATCACAAAATCTTATTTTCATATATTTATCCTACATAATAAATGAACCGACCTCTTTTATCTTAACCATTATATTACTAGCATTAAAAAAAAACTAATCAACATAAATATTTGCCATAAAAAATATTTATCACAAATCAAATAAAAATAATAATGTCATAATATCGTCACCACTACCTTCACACCAATCTGCACACCACATCCATACCACACCACTTCACCTCCACACCTCACCACACCACTACACCTCCACATCCTCACACCATCACCACTACCACTAGGGGTGTAAAAGAGGCAAACCGGAGAGAGCCCAAGCTAAGCTCGTGTTCGACTCATTAAAATATCACTGTTCATGTTTGACTTGTTTATATTTCAAACACAAAATGTGTGTTTGTGTTCAACTCGTTTGCTTAGCAAGCTGAACACAAGTTCGCAAACAAAGAGTCATTTTGACCAACCCTAGTCACGCAACCGTAAGATTTTAAGGGCTTGGGCAAGATGAAAATCTTATTCTTTGTATTAAAACGTCATTTAAATATAATTTAATATTTTTTATTCTAATTTTTAATTGATCATAAATCTTTGTAGCCTTGGAGTTGAGTTAAATTTTTTTAAAAAATACTACTCATCAATTATATATACATATATAATTGTTGGTAGTATTTTGAGCCAAAATGAGCCGAACACGAACGAACGAATCATTTTTCGTGCTCGACTCGTTTATATATTGAGCAGAAAAAATGTTCGTGTTCTGCTTGTTAATTTAGCGAACGAATCAAATACGAGTTTCTTAACGGTCTGAACACGAGCTTTTCGCGAACAACGAGCAGTTTTGACTGCCCTAACTACCACCAGCTCCACACACTAACACATCCACACTAGTAAGACCCCACCTCCACACACCAACACATCCACACACACCAACACATCCACACCACCACTACCACCACCTGCACACACCAATCACGACTCATATACGTTCAAATTAGTCTTTTGTATTTCTAATTTATTGCACATGCAACCACCACCAACTTTCGGCCAACAAGATCAACACAATAGAGTAAACAAAGACCAAGTCCATCACAAGATTTAGCATAAAGAACCCAAATCATCATCCGAACACATCACAAGGAATCTAAAAAAATCCCACAATCCAACATAAACCAAAAAACCATTGAAGGATAAGAGCACAGAGAACTCGGGAAGAACATTGCACATAAGTGTTTGCAAAATAAATAACCATCGTATAGTTAAGGTAGAGAATGCCGTAACAGAGGCGAGAGGAAGGGGAACCACGACACAGAGGGCGTAGCCAATGATCCAAACCGAGCCGAAGAACAGAGAAGAGAGGGAGAGGAAGAATGAAAAGTTTACCGCAACAACCAACAGAAAGTTATGGCAAGATTAGCGATGGAGGGAGCCTCGTAAGAATCACGAGAGAGAAAAGTTAGGGCAAAAATCACGAGAGAGGCAGGGGTGTAGAGAATCGCGAGTGTTTCAATAGAGTAGCCCAGTCAACTATTAGCGAAGAAACGTGGGCCGTGGAATCGAACCCGTGGCCCATGTTTCCTCCAAATTATTCAATTAAGAGGACACACCACTTTTATCAAACGCACGCGCGGTGACCTTGGGCCGCACTGCAGGCATTAAGCCGCCCCAAACAGTCTCTGAAAGAAAAAAAATCGTGCCATCTATATAGGATTTTATGTGTTGTGCGTTTCAGAAGAATGTTTGATGCATTTTTTAGAAGCAACTCATTCACTTGATTTTAAAATCAACTCCTGATGACTATAAAGAGCCATTTATTTACAAATACCGTTTCAATTGCTCCAGTTATTGAGGTAGAAAATGCAAATTTTAGCTATATTTTACTAAAAAGGAAAATTTTGAATATTTAGGGAGACCTTCATTTCCTCTGGACTATTGTTGACACGGACTTTTGTATCTTATTCACATCTATTATATGCCATCTTCAACTTGGATGAATTTGTTACTTATAATTTTCTTTTCACAATCTGGCAAGAGTTAATTATTCGTCTTTCTTGTGTAGCTTCGTGGCAGGGCTGGTAGACAAGGTGATCCTGGATCAACAAGGTTTATGGTGAGGTAATTTATGTCATCTATCTATAATTTTATTTAGGATCCAGATCTATTGATTATTAATATGGAGATAATATTAGTGAATGACAAGTATGCACGCTGAATACTGCTGTCCCTTGCTTATTGATAATATTAGTGCTGACCTTCTTGTTAAATTCAACAATTATCCTCATTGCAAATTTAGTGGAACTTGGACTGCGACTATTCTGTGGATTTGATAGCATCTAATGAACTAGTGATGGGGCCTAGAGTTAAGATGGTTCTGATAGAATATTTGTAGATTTGGACCATTTTTTTAAAATGTAATTGTTTTAGCATAAAACTTGTTGAAGTACTTGTCTTTTAACAAGTATTTGGTAATACCATTTCTTTCACTCACGTTAGCAACCATTGACCGACTGATGTGAGTTGCAATTAAGAGAGAAGTTGTCTCAGAGAAATGTCGTGAATTTAGTTTAACATCAAATCTTGTGATTAAAATATTTATGGACTTGCGTCCAATACCCCAAAATTTTCTTTTAGAAGCTATAAAGGAATAATATGTTGGATATGCCCTCATGTTACAATGAAAAGCATTAATTTCTAACCTATAAACAATCTACATTATAAATAAGTTGAAAGTTGTTATTCTCGGGATTATAAGCCTTGAACAAAGTTTATCACATTTGGCTAATTCATGTCATTTTGTGTTATCTCTATATTAGATGCTATGTATTCTGAAGTTTAAAGCTAGGAACTTATTATTGGGACTTCTATTTTCATATGAATGCGGGCTCTAAAAATCCGCGCCAGATTGTTCTGAGAGAGAGTCTATTCTGTTATGTTAAATTTTGAAGGTTTATAAGATTTTAGATAAGACAATAGCGGGAAATTACACCCTCATTTTGCAAGTGCTTGATGATATGGTTCTAGGTTTCTTATAGATGCAAACCTTTATGGCTAATTATCTCTTTCAATGACATGAGAGAACTTATGATTATAGCCGGTCGATACTCATTAAATGCTTAGAGCATGGTAATGGAATTTGATTTTTGATCGAGGAAATTATCACCATAAGTTTGAGTGGAGAATGGGGACGAATCAGTTCAAGATCTTACGATGTTGTCATTGCAGGCAATCATGAACTTTCTGTAACATTTAAAAATGACAAATAAGTAAGTTAGATTTGTCTTTTAAATTATATCCCACTTTTTTGCACATTCCAAAAATCGTAATTTTTTTTTTAAAAATTTTACATTTCAATTCGATCATTTTGACATATAGAAGGGTATTTTAATTTTTAAATATAGAAAATTTATTTAGTTTGCATTTTAATTAATTTACTAAATTTTTTATTAAAAGTGCTGTAATGGCATTGTAGCATACCGTAGTGCCGAAAATAAAATCCGCTAATCTGAGCATGCATTGACTGATTTGGGTAAAAGTAATTTAAAGGTTGTGATCATTTTTAGTTTAATTTAATTTATATTATTAACATAATAATACTTTTACATATATTATATATCCTGCTTAAGGAGCTCCATATTTTCGCCCTTAAGAAAACTTCCCTCCTGTAAGATAGAGAGATGGAAGCTGTCTCGCGTAGCAGCTTGCAAGGGAGAAAATAAGGTAAAGGGAAGGAAAGTTAGGTTTTAAGGTAAGGATTCAATTTCTTCTATTTTATTGTGCGAGTTGATTTGATTGAGAGTATTGTAGGTGTGAAAGAATTTGAGGGAAAATTAAGCTTTAGAAGAGAAATTCTGAATTTTGTTCTTTTCGCGATGAATCGAATTCAACTTGTTTGCCATGAAGGCTTGAATGAAGGGAAGTCATTTTGAGGTGAAAATAACAATTGAGCTGAGCTGAGTTTGATTTACGAACTTCATAAATTTTAAAGTAATTTGTTATTCTAGTTTATTTATGTATTGAAGTGAGTTCAAGGTGAGCATAGGGACTTGATGATCAATATGGGATACTAAATTGCTAAAATAAGGAGCAAATAATTTGGAGGATTAATGCTTTCAACTGTTTATAAATAAATTTGTTTATTATGACATGCATTCAGAACTTATTTCATATTGAGCATATTTAACTCATTTGCACTGTTTAATTCATGTAGATGATCACTTGTTCATAGCATTGTATAGAAATGCATAACCAAGTACAGATGTTGGATATCTCATGTCACATTATATTTCTAGTGCATGTTAATAAAGTTGTATGTTAATATGTACATTTATGTTAAGCAAGAATACATAAAAAATAATTATAATAGGTAAATATAATCAATGAAACATCATGCACTTAGCTGTAATGATGACCTGAGCTAGATAAAATAAAAATTATGATGAATGAGCTTGGTAGGGAAATAAATAGATTCCCCAATATTGATATCAAGGTTGAGACAGTCCAATTAGTATTAAAGGGATATTGATATGTTCGAAGTTGGGTTGTCTAACGTTTATTAGTGGTTATTATATATGATGATATAGGTGACAACCTATGAAGCACGAACACGAACACAAACTCAACACAACGCGATACGAGAACATGACATAATCGAGAAAACACGTCATGGACATATTTTTATATTTAATTAATTATTAATATAAATATATATGTATTCATTATTCTTTATTAAAAATATTACTACACAAATTATACAAGAATAAAATTTAACTTCATAAATTTAATTTATATTATAAAAACTCATTGTTATGAAAATTAATTTTTAAAATTAGATATAATGTTTCAAAAGAATTATCCAACTTATAATTCAACTATTTATTAAAATCTAAAAAATCCTGTGATTTTGATGTGGGAATTACTAATGCTTGGTTTCGATGAATATTTGATGCATCTTCGATGCTCGACAGTATATTTATAATTTTTTAATTTCTGTCACATTTTCTCGAAATCGTGTTAAGCTCACATCCGATGCGATGTTGATATGTGACCCATACGTGTTCTGGCCTGAAAATAATTCAGACATATTTTATAGTGTCGAGATGTGTCGGACAAGCGTTGGTGTCTGATATGTGTCCAACACTGGTACGACACATTTTTGAAGTGTCAGTGCTACATAGGTGATATCCTAGTCAATTAAATATGTCAAAATCTATGCAAACATCATATGAAATTTCTAAGTTGAATGCTGAGAGTTAAGAAAAAAAATGTAAGTAAAGTAAATAAATGCATATATGAGATTGACTATCAAAGTAAAATAAAAGATTTAAAAGTGACAACTGCTGCATTTAGTATTTATAATTATTTCTAATTTATTTAGTATCAAAACATATATATTCATTATTACTGCTGTCTTAAATTAGTTGTAGTTATAAATAAGAATACTCGCGTTAATCACAAAGCAACATAGATTTTATTTTTTTTCTTGTATGTTTTTAATCTTATTTTAAAATATTTATATGGGTGTCCTGGACCCTTCTGTGGTTTTGCTAACCAGGGTTTTGCATTTGGGTTTTATTTTCTAGTGTCTAGAACCCTGAGTCAAAATGATTATAGTGTTTTAGCAATTGTTATGATATATGGGTTTTCAATTGGTTATTTTATTTTGGAGATATCTGCTCTGGCATCATCTTTAAGATTCTTTTCATTATTGCCCTCGTCATGAAGCATGGATTATGAACTGAATTTTTGTTTGTATAGGCCCTATGTCTGACTTTTTTTTCCTTTTAGATGAAATAATAAATCGACACTTCATTTAACAGTTTACAGGACGAGATGTTTCAGAAGTTCAATTTTGATACGGAGTGGGCTGTGAAGCTCATATCAAAGATAACAGATAATGAGGATATACCAATTGAAGGTCGTGCAGTTGTAAAACAGGTCTTCTTATTAATTTTTGTCTTATGTCAATGCTATTGCTGTTCTTCCTTCTATTGGTAATTGTCATGAATAATTTTATGCTAAGTTCTTTCTGTTTATATAATTTCAGCTTTTGGATCTTCAAGTAAATGCTGAGAAATACTTTTTTGGAATAAGAAAGAGCCTCGTTGAGTTCGATGAAGTCTTGGAGGTCAATATTTTATTTTTTCGAGCAAGTGCTTCATATGCTTAGCTAATTAAAGCCCAATATTGTTTTCTACCTGTTAGCCTTTGTTCTTTGATTGTCACAAAAGCTAGTTATGTAATATGGCTCCTCCAATGTTCAACTTCTCTTAGAATCTATTTGAGGCTGCTGTAGTTTTTTAAAAAGTTGCTGCGCTATAGCTTTTTATAAAGTTGCTGCGCAGTACCTGTGCATAGAAACTGCTGCGGGGATGCTATTGTTTTTTTATTTTGTGCAGTTATACAACACTTGTGTAGCAGCTGTTTATGATAAAAAGAGTTTTCTGCCCTTAAATTGTTGTGTTGTTTATAATTGAACTAGTTCAGGTTGAATAATTCATAAAATGAAAACAAAATTTTGATTCAAAATCCACAAAAAAACTCATAAGTGCGAATATTATAACTAAAAACTGACATCTCACTAAACTGTGAGTAACACAACAAGCAAAATTAAAAATAAAACTATTAAAACAACTATTAACATTAACATAATATTTAATTTGAAATGCAGACACTCAAAGTTACGAGACAACTTCTTCTACAAAGAAACTCTCACGTGTGATCAATATCTGAGGTGGAATCGTCTAACAGATTCTTCTACCTGAAGAAATCACAGTCCTCTACCGATCTATTTCTTGGGCACTTGTAAAATTTTCTCCCATAGCGATGCTCTTGTCGTGTAGTATGTAGAGAGCATTGTAATTCACAGTAGCAATACAAGACTCTAGAGGCATCGGAAGAGCTCAAACTCATATTTTCTGAATGTTTAAAACCACAAACCACAAACAGTTAGATGCAACATGAGATAACAAAAATAATAGAAATATATAAAGTTTTATGAAACTCTGAGATATCAGAGCAAAAATGATAACTCGATGAATAATTTCACCACAAGAAGACAGAAGGCATTAAAAAAGGGATCTTGGTTGCCTTTAAATCATGTAATACCGACCTCGTATATGTCACGGAAGCATATCACCGCAAAACATTCAAAAGAATCACAACAGTTAACTGACTGAAAACAAGATCTTGGTTGCCTTTAAACAATGTATTACCCATCTCGTATGTGTCACCGAATCATATCACTGCAAATGCCATCCAGAAGAATCCTAACAACCAGATGATTGAAGGAGATCTTGGCTGCCCTGAAACCATATTATATTGAGCTCATATGTGTGACAAAATCATATCACTACAAATGTCATTCAGAAGGACCCTTAAGGTTATTTTTGCATCATAGATCTCAAAAAAAGAAAAAAAAAACACGCAAGAAATTTTTTTTTTTATTAAATCCACGGTTGCCTAGAGGCCATTCGTGTGGAAAAAAATACATGCATAAAGAATAAAAAGTAATTTGCATCGAATTAAAATTCCATATGAACTTCATTGCATATATCGTCATTACAATAAGCAATAAGCGTTTTTGTAATACATTAAACATATATAAAGAAATGCAAAGTACAACATCATTTCACCCTTCAAGTTTTGTACTTGTAATCTACTCTCTCAATCTATCATCTTCCTAGCTCCTTCCGCATCCTGTGTACAAGGCATGTAAATCAGATTCAGCTTGTGATATTGATTGACCTAGGCAATGCTCATATGTTTCGGTGGGGACATGTGATTAATCCTCATCTACACTATTAAAATTAATATCACTACATGAATGTTGTCAATGAATGTAACCGGGTTGGCCCAAGGTTAATGTTGATGGTGCGCTCCTTTCGGATTATCGGGCTGACGCGGGTGTTGTTTTCCGTGGCTAGAACTGTAAGCTTCTTTGTGCTATGTGAAGCCAATTGCTACATTGGGATAGTGGTAAAGTGGAACTCAAACAATTCCTTCGATACAAAAGATGTTCCAGTCTTGGATGTGGGAGGCCAAAGGCATTGTGGTAGGAGGCCAGACATTGTGGTGAAAGGCGACAACACCAACATCATCATCTTTCTCAGATGATTGATGACCCAAAGAGCTTGGAAGGATGATTTAGAGTAGTGTTTTTTTTTACTTACTTATTTTAGACATGTTATTTTTGTTTTTTCCCCGGGTGTTTAATTGGACTGCCTACTTTTGTGCCCAAAGGATCATTTCTCATAGTTTTTCTTTTACCTCAGCTTCTGAGTCTTCAAAGCTTTTTGATATTCTCCAAGACAGCAGAGACTCTTTTGCTCAAGCCTAAGGGCTTAGTTTTTGTACTTTTTTGGCATTCTTTTTTATGTTTAATGCAAAATGCATTCCCTTTATGAATGTTATTGTGGAGAGTCATTGTAGCGACCACAATCTTCACTTTTTTGTTGAAAGGATATGTGGGGATATCTTGCAAAATAACTCTTTTTTTAAACCCCAATTATCTTCTCAATAACAACATGCAAATATGAGTGCCTCTTGTTAAACATCTCATTTCTACATTGAGCTATATTGTTGACTCTTTTAAAATTAGGAATGTGATATTTTACATTAGGGAAGGTTTTGAGATACCCTCTTTGTAATAGATATCGAACTTCAACTAATAATATTTTTCTATTATAAGTATATTCATTAGTATTGTAATGCAATAAATATTTTATTTATTCATATTCAAACAAACCTGAAGGCGGCTTTGAGAAGTTGTATTTATGAGTTTGCGTGACAAATTTGAATATACGACTGTCATGTGCGCTATCTTCCAATCCGGTCATCCAAGTGAAACACTTATTGAAAGCACATATAACCATAATATTTGTGTTGGTGAACCACAACGTCCAATGTATTTATTGTTGAACACACGTGCAGCCACATGTGTTCCATCAATTGCTCGAATACAGTTCTAGGTAATTATGCAAGATGTTAGTGTTACCATGCTTAAGTAAATTTTAGAATAGATGAACACAAAAATCTACCTTGAAATATGACACATAACATTGATCTCGTAAAATTTCTATAGGGGTTCTTTGAAATGTAGGGTCTTCAAGTATGATAATTTTTTAGGATAATTTGATCTAAGCATTCAAATCAACCGAAAAATATTTACTAATTATTTAGGGAACAACAACTAAACAAATGAAAAAGAAATGCCTAATATCGATACTTGCTCAAGTTGAATTGAAGTTGTCCATCATTCCTAGCTCATCACATACCGGATTTTCCCAACAAAGAATTCCAACTTTTTCCATCACAAATAAATCATATAGGCATGAAACAATTTAAAAAATGAAAGGAAATCACAGAAAAATTGAAGGACATCACAAAAATAATCCAAGACCGCCACCAACACTATTTCTCCATAATTCTCCCATACTTCTAAAAAAACTCGGGCAAACTCTTGGGTCAAACATTATTCCACGGCTAAGAAATTCAATATTCAAATTCAATGACACATGGAATAACTAGCAGGTAATAATGAAGCAAAAACTACCATTACGTAAGGAGACAATATAGGTGAAGCACATAAAATAATAGTAGCAAGACGAAAATATTGAGGATAGCCAATTGTAACGGTTAATCTTGACAAAAAATGACCGGCAAGCTCTATTAAAACACAATGATAATTTGGTACATCTTAAATCTCACAATTGACTTGATCTAAGCAATACCAAAGTAACAACTTAGATCATCTAGCCAAATGCAACTTTTTCAATCCAAAACATAAACCAAATGAACAATTACTTGAGCATTTGCTCAAAGTGCTTTTCATTTTAATAAACCCTCAAAGCTGAAAGAGGTAATGAAGCATTGCCTATGTCAGGAATTCAATCCAACTTCACTAAAGAAAATAGGTAATGTACAAACTAGAAAGAAGAAAGAAAGTCGACCATACTAGTGGCAACCGTGATTGACAAATCAATGAAGAGTGAATAACCAAGGCACAAAGTTGCGGAGATGGGGCATTTCTACATGATTTTCCAAACTTTTCAAAATTTTTTTTTTTCAAATTTCTCCTCATAGAAAAACCCACAAAACTCCAATTTTCTCCATACTAGGAATACCACAGGCAGCATGATGCAACATAAGAAATCAAAGGCAATCAAAGGAAATTCAAAGGACATGGCAACAATAATCTAAGGCCATCACCAAGAGCATTTCTACATGTTTCACCAAAGGTCTCAAAAAAAAATTCTCCAAATTTCTCCATCACAGAAAAAAAACCATAGAAATCCAATTTCTCTATCACAGAAAAATTGCAAACAACACTAACCACATAAACAATGTAAAGCATTGCAGAAAACCATAATGCCCGACGGCATGCATATAAAAAAACTAAGGCCATCGCAGAAAATCACAAAGCTTGGTGAGCCAGAGGAATCACGAATCAAACATAGCGTATAATGTAAAAAGTAAAGGGTAGAAGGCACCAGAGGACGAAAGAAAGAAGAAGTAGAGAAATCAGGAAGCGAGCTCTCACCACAACTTCCAGAGGAAAGAAACCAAATCAACTAAATGACCTAGGACCCAGTAGAGACAGATTTTATCCGGGTGAACTTGGAGCAGGGTTAACGAAGGAAAATCTTTTGAGTGAAACCGCTGAATTCTACCACCAGCCCGCAACTGGATTTTACGAGTGCATTTAATAGAACTCACCCGCACCGCTTGGACCAAATTGGAATCCAATGTTTTCGAGCCACTCCGCACCTAAAATGCTACCCCAAACGGGCCATTATTATACTTTTTCTAAGAAATTGGGTTTTGATATATTGAGTTTTTTGAGGGGTTGGATGCTGAATGCAGAGAATTTAAATTGAACATAATTTTGTTGATTTATTACAAAATTAGGTCAATTATATACTGCCAATATTCGTATAATTACTGAATAAACCATTACTTGATCATGACCAAGTCTTATGCAAAATTCATTAGTTTCTTTTGCTTAGCATGCCACACACGTTTTTCTATGTTGACTGAATTTTATTTATCATTTAAAAAAATCTTTATATTGTCACCTTAATATTTAATTTGTTGTTCAGGTACAAAGAAAGCATGTTTATAATCTCAGGCAATTGATTCTAACAGGGGATTCTGAGAGTTGTCGACAACAAATTTTTCAGTAAGTTCTCACTACCAGTCAGGCTTCATATACTTCTAAGTAGCTGCATGTTACCCTAATAGATCTTTGTCCTTGGAAGCATCCCTAATTCAATCCAACCATCTAGTTTTTTTGGAAAGTGTTCTTAATGTTTTCTTTTTTCCTTGCTAGAATTTTCCATGAAATGAAATGTCACACTAAGGCTGTGTTTGTTTGAACTTTTCGTACCACGGGTACCTGGAAAATGTTGTTTCGCTTGTTTAGATGGATTTTTTCGTCACGGTTCGGTTTGCAACTGCGTTACTGGTTTAATACGCATTCGGCCTGCCAATTCCTTAGCTTTGTGTTTTTTTTCCCTTGTTGCCCTTCGTTCGTAGGCGACACGCGACTCCTCATCCCCCTCAGCCCCACAGCTCTATGGGCCAAAGCCCTCATCTCTTCTTGCCAGGTGACGTGTGACTCCGGAAGCAACTCTTGAACGCCGAAGCTGTCAGTTACGAAGCCCCGTGGCCCTCAGCCTCGAAACCCTCAGACCTTGCCTTGAAGAAAAACCCCGTGTCCCTGTCTCACTTCGCCAAATGACTCCCTTGCTAAGATCCCGGAAGGCAGACGACCACGAACGATAGTGCGGATCTCTCCCATCTCTCCTTTGAGCTGATCATAAGTTAGGCCCTCCAGCGGAATTTTTTTTTGAGGATTTTTATACAGTTGTGCTTGCATTTATTTTTGATACATGATTGCTTAGGGAGAATTTTGTGATTACCCTTGCGAGTACAACAATGTATGGCAAATTTATTCATGTGTTGCTGAAGTCCCTTGTGCTGCATCATAACCTATGCATGAAAATTTATTTCATTTTAAAAAACATAAGGATGGTTTTTTTTAAATTTTTATGAGATGTTAAAACCTTGAATATTATGCATGAAGTTATGAATTTTTAGGTATTCAGTATAAAAATTTTACATAAGAATTTTGTGATATGTACGTCAAATTCCTTCACTTTAATTGAAAAATTAATTTATAGACTTTACATTTGATTATTTGGGTAACATAATTAAAGAAGAAGAATAACATATACTGAAAATATCTATATTATCTACATAATATAGACTGAGGGGTATTACAGTCATTAGTCCACACACATTACTTTAAGTTTTGTGTTTTTCAAACAAATCAACTGCTTCTGAACAACAGATTTGCAACAGTAGCTTTTGAACTGAGATTTTGTATAGCCACAACTGAAACAAACACAATATAATGTTTGGAAGGTGGTGGTCTATATTGACAAAACGAGACATGATGAAAGAATTAAACTTTTGGTATAAATCTCAAAAGTCAAAATTGATTAGAATTGTTTTTTAGTTAGGAGCGAAAAATTTTATATATAAATAATTATAAGCAGAATAGGTAAAGAGTATGCAACATAAAGTAAATAATATTACGTCATTATCAGCATCTTAACAATAGTTCAATATGGAAGCAAAAATGGCAACTGCTAAAAAAGATTGAAAGGGCACTGTAATAATTGAAAGAAAAGGAGAAACATAATATTTAATTCGGTTTGAAATAACCATCTAGATAGTTTTGTGTTAAGGGGATGACATCCCCACTCATATTAGATGAGAACCAAGAGTCAGAGAGTGAGGGAAAGGAGAGCAACACGATAGAAACCTTAAGAGTTTATTTTATTTAAAGGTGAAGAAGTGTAAGGGTTTATGGTTTCATGTTTTAATTATATAAGTTATTTTAATTAAAATTTTATTAAGTTAATATTACAATTTCATGAATTAATGCACTAATTATAATTTGACCAGTAGTTGAATTAAAGAACAAATGAAAATCAAACCAATCAAGTGAACAAGTTTTAGTAAGGTATGTTAGGGTTATTTAAATTAATTTCGTTTATATGATTGAAATTCTGTTTAAGTATTATTTTGGGGTAATTTTAATTTGGAGTTATGTTAATTAATGTTAGGAAATATAGAAGAGAGAATAATTGAATTTGAAAGGATCATTTTACGAGGTGAAAATGAAGTGACTAATTATTACTTTGTTTGCATTAATTTAATTTCTTTTATACTTTTAAAATGTTTCATTTGTTAAGCATATTAACAACTTTCTCATAACTAAATGAACATAAGTAAAAATAATTTGCATATTTTATATTTTATATTTTATCTTTTGCATTGAATTAAATGAAAAATTAAATAGATTTAATTATAGGAAGGAATAAAATATAAGTTAAATGAAAAATAAATGATTAAATTTATTAGGAGCCCTTTCCATGGTATTAGTAGGTAGGGCTGTAAACGAGCCGAGCTTGAGCGAGCTCAGGCTTGGCTCGTGTTCGGCTCGTTCGAAATAGCTCGTGTTCGAAATCGGCTCGTGT
>JXCR01060577.1:501979-553306 GCA_002079205.1 Phalaenopsis hybrid cultivar
ATATATATATATATATATATATATATATATTGATTACGGTAGCTTATGTTTCAAAATAGATAGAAGCAGTCACTTTACCTAGATGTGATGCTCAGAGTGTTTCAAAATTTTTAATTAAGAATATTTTTACAAGTAATGAAATGCCGAGAGTAATCATTACTGATGGAAGAACTTATTTTAGGAACACAACAGTTGCAAGATTGACGGAATAATATAATATAATATATAAAATTACAACTGCTTATCATCCCCAGACTAGTGGTTTAGCGGAAGTATCTAATCATGAAATTAAGAGAATTTTGGAGAAGAGTATTAATACTAAAAAAATGGATTGGTCTATTAGATTAGATACTACATTATGAGCATATAAGACAACTTATAAGACACATATAGGAATTCCCCCCTATAGATTAATTTTTGGGAAGGCGTGTCACTTGTCAGTTGAATTAGAACATAAAGCTTATTGGGCGATAAAAGATTTTACTTCAATTTGAAAAAAGCTGGTGAGAAAGGATTATTGTAATTGAATGAGCATGAGGAAATTAGGAATGAATCTTACGATAATGTGATGATTTATAAGAAAAAAATGAAAGAATGACATGATTGGCAGATAGTAAAAAGAGAATTTAAACCTGAACATGAAGTTTTGTTAGATAATTCAAAATTGAAATTATTTTCTGGAAAATTGAAGTCTAGGTGGAAAAAACCATTCAAAATTATAAAAGTCTATCCCTTTGAGCAGTCAATATTGAAGATCCTAAGACAGGAAAAAATATTTAAAGTAAATAGGCACAGATTGAAACCTTATTTTAATGGTCATAGATCAAATTTTAAAGAGACTATCATGTTGGATCACCCAAAATGAGACTGGGAATATCGGGCTGACGACATTAAACCAAGCGCTTTGTGGGAGACTACCCATATGTGTCATTGTTTATTTTGATTTTTGAGTTTTTGTTTAAAATTTTATATGTATGTTTATGTTTATCTCTTTATATAATCCATGTATTTAAGAAAAATGTTTAGAAACATCTTTGTTTGTCTAATGTTGTGAAAAGGCTGAGAATTTATATAATAAAAATCGAAACGACCAAATTTTGGAATTGGCGCATAATGCGCCGAATTCCAGATAGCTGACATATGATGCGCCAGATCGACGCATGATGCGTCGCAGAGTCGAAAATTATTAAAACATGTCGAATGACAGTTTTTGGCGGGGACACCTTCAAATAACTCCTAAAAACTGACTCCAAGACATATTTTAGGGAGGAAAACTAAGGAAGAGTCACCACTTTTCAATTCCCATGGCTTCCTACTCTAGAAACTCTGCTAGATTTAGAATTTTCAATCGAAGAAAGTTCATCAATATCGACACACAGAAGTTTCATGATCGAGTTATATTGAAGAAGAGGCTTATCAAAGAGAGGGGATTTGTTCATCGAGGATTCAACACACCGAATACTTGAGTCAAATAAGTTATTGCGCAGAGGCATTGGGAAGTGCTTTGTTACACTACTACTGCTGTAGTCGTCCATGTGGTGAAAGAATGTTATGCAAATCTTCAACAGATCAACCAAGGAATGATTTATGTGCGAGGCAGGTTTGTGCAGTTCACGCCTTCGAGAATCAATGAAATGTTTATGATCGAGAATGTGCATGTCTGCAACTATGCAAGTTTTACCCCTATAAGAGACAACATGAATGAACTCTACTACGGATGAAGATGCTGCTAATTGGGAAGCCCAAGATGATGGGAATGTGAGTTTTTCTTCAGCATTATTAAATCCTACTTCAAAGGCATGTCATTTCTTCATTTCCTTGAAATTACTGCCAACTATGAAAATTAGTAAGGTCACGAAGGAAAGTGCTATTCTGAATTACTGTATTCAAAATGGGAAACCTGTTGATATTGGAGCCATAATTGTAAAATCTATTTTTGGTTTGATTGTAAATAGATCTGCAACTGGATTGGGACACCCATCTACTATTTTCCAACTCTGCTGTCAATCGCAAGTACCTTATGAAAGTTGGGAGAAAGTCCTACTGCCTTGGAAGCCGATGGATTCTGAAGTTTACTGCAGTTGCATTGGAGTGGGAGATGAAAATGTTATGGATGTTCTAATGGATCAAGGATCTCAGAATTCATCACCTATTCAGCCCTACTACAACTCGAGTGCACTTTCAGAAAGAATTAAAAAGATAGAGAAAGAGGTGCATAATCTTATACATGCAATTGAGAATATTTGGGAAATGTTGGATCACCTGGATTGGAGACTTAAGGAACATTTTGAACATACAGGGTGTATTGAACATGGTTTGGTACATATGTTCAAGAAACATGCATTGATTGAAGAGGAAAAAGCAACCGATGAATTTCCATTTAGGCCATTCTACAATCTTTATGTACACTACCAATCTATGGGAGATCTCCAAGAGAACGAGAGTGACGAAGATGAGTGAAGTTGAATTACGCACGAAACATTTTGTCTAATATTGTTTGTTATAGTTCGTTATGTTGGATTGCTTTACTTTAAGTTGTTGCACTATTTATGTTATTTGCTGTGAAGTTTGATTAGATTTCAGTGTTTAGAATGTTGGTTTGCTTTAAAACACTGAATTTGTTATGTGTTGGCTTGAAAAATGTTAGTTTGTAATAACTCGGATTTTGTATATAAATATGAGTTTTGTGTTGTTTGTGAAAATTTAGTATTAGTTTGATGTTTAATTATGCTTATAAAGGTTTATTTGAGTTAAATAGAGGTTGATTTAAAGCGGTACGGAGCAGATTTCCATAAAAACCAAAATCAGACAAAAATATGCTCTTATGCATGATGCGCCAGATTGGCGCATGATGCGCCAACTTACAGAGACTTGACACATGATGCTCCAGATTGGCGCATAATGCGCCAAATGTCCGATCACGTTATATTGCTTAGAAAACTGTGAAATTGCATAGACAACCTCCATTTTTCTGCTTGAGTCATCTTCTACCTCAAGACCTTGATCTAGGGCATCACATTGCGGGCTAAAGAGAAGGATTTGGAGGATAAAAATACTAAATTTCATTTTCTCTTGGTAAGAACTTCACTTTAACTTAAAATTTTTTGATTTTTATCATTGATTTTGGGAGATCCGAAAAATGGGATTTTTGATGAAAGTGTTTGAAGGAAACTCATGGTGAAAAATTTCTTACCAAATAATCTTGCTCAGGGAGTTAGATTTTTGATTTAGTGATTTATTTAAAATTTTGTAGAATTTCCGATGGCTGCCCAAGTTAAGCAAGGAAGACCAACCGATGACTTTAATGCTCGATGATTTTTTTGTTTTGAAGCCCAAGAAAGTTACAAAATCTTATTTGAGAATAAAAGAATGATCCAAGTGCAGACGTTTGCAAACTCGGGAGGTGAGGTTGAGAGGTTGATTTGCGCCAGAAATTGGGAACGACTCTGCTACTTCACTACTGTGGCAATCGTCCCTATGGTCCGGGAGTTTTATGCAAACTTAAGATTCACTACAGAAGATCACATTTTGGTGAGAGGTACGCAAGTCGAGTTTACCTCTGAAAGGATCAATGCATTTTATGGGCTTAGAAATGTCTTCCATGATGAAAATGCCACTTTTTTATGACTGATTCATCATTGGAAGAAGTTATTGCCTTTTTGACTGATGGAAGAGGAGAGTAGAAGATAAAGAATAGCAAGATAGTTCACTTCCCTGCTTCCATGTTAACTACTCAGTCCAAAATATGGCATCATTTCATCTCTATCAGACTTTTACCTACAAATCATCTTGCTGATGTTGAACTATTGCATTCAAAATATGAAGGCAATAGACATTGGTGCACTTATAGTTCATCACGCTCGGAGGATTGCTAGTAGTGCTACTGCTGGAGGCTTGGGATATCCTGCCTTGATTTTCACTTTATGTGAACAATCAGGAGTTGAATCCCATAGAAATGAAGAAAGATTATAGCCTCAAAATCTGATTGGAAAACACATGATTCAGAGAGTAGAATCATTTGTTGAGTCTGAATCATGTGTTGAGCCTAGAAGTGGAAGAAGGCACAGGCCCTCTACATCTGCTGCAGGGGCATCTACTTCTAGTGTTGCATCATTGGAAAGTGTTATGGACCAACTGATGATTCAACAATATGATATTATTAATATACATACTCAGTTGGGAGAGATAGATGAAAGGAATGCATATAATGATGAATATCAGCATAGGAGAGTTAAATATAATATAGATTTTCAAAATGCTATGGTTAGACACTTCATGGGTGAACCTAACGTGAACTTTCCTATTTGCCCCAGCTTTGTCCCCTATGCGCCATTCATGATGAAGAAACAAGAGAAAAAGAAGTAGAAGATGATGATGATGGAGTGGAAGGAGATGAAGATTGATATTATGAATCTTGTTTAGTTATTTTGATGTGTTTTTGTTTGTATTTTGGTGTACTTTTATTTGGAAAACTTGTTGTAGCAAAAGACTTTTTATGTTGTGTTATGGACTTGCAGTCTGCAATAGTAAGTGTAGACTGTTTACTTTTCAGTTTTAGTTTTAGTATTTTCAGTTTAAGCTTGTTGAATGTGTAATATTTTTCGTTTTTTATTTTTTTAGTTTTTGTATTTATGTGTTTAATTCCCAACAAGTTCTTTAGGATATATTATGTTTTATTTGATGCTTCGAAGCCTACATGTAGTTTTACAGTTAATACCTACAGTATACCAAAACCCTTTTCATGATCATAAATCCTCTACATGTTAGTTTTTGTTTTCATGCATTTACTGTTTTCTTTCACCAACTAAAATTTTGTACTAAAATGTTTTTAAAATCATTTAAAAATTTAAGTTTGGGGAAAAAAAAAATTTTCTTTTGAAATGGGGAAAACTAAATTTTATTTGTCCTTAAGTAACTATATTTTTCAAAATTTATTTAACATGACTTGGGATATTAAGATTTAACTTTAAATGACTATACTTATGTTTATAAAATATTATAGTAATTTAGGTAAAAAAAATTAATAATGAAGGTCAATTCTAAAGTTAATGATATTTGGTATAATAAGATAAGACTAAATTTTTCTATTTTAAGTAAAAGAAAATTGTATTTTTAAAATGTTAAGAATTATAGAGTTTCACGTAAGAAGAAAGGAATGAGACTTTATGAAAAGTCATAAACTAGTATAACTTTATTAAGTAGGGAGGGATGTGGAGTTTTGACTTTAAGAAGATGATAGTGAAGTTCAAAACTATTAAAGGCTATCCAGATATAGTAATCATCACCTGAAAAAGGAAAAAGAAAAAGAAAAGAAAGGATTAGAAAGATCTTAAAAGAAAAAAAAAGAAAGAAAAGAAAAGAACAAAAATGAAAAAAAAGGTGAGGAGAAGCTTGAGGAGATGCCTAATCAAAAATTGGCTTCACTTGAATCAACTTAAGGAAGGAGCTTTATTACACTTTCTAAACTTGTATTGAACTATTAATAGCATTTCTAGGAAACTTTTTATGAAGTTATTTTTCATATGAATGTTCTAAATGTCTTTAGCATGACAAATTACAATTCTTCTTGAAAAGAATAGAGATTCAGAAATCTTAAATTTGATTACTATATATTCTTAGACTTGGGGTTGGAACCTAAGTTATTAAATATGTTTCTTAAATTTTGTTATTCTGTTAATTAAACTAAAGTATAGAAGTGATAATTTAATCTCTATCCTAAAGTCATATGCTTTTATGTAATAAAAGTGTCACTTGAGGGCAAGTAAATTTTAAGTTTGGGGGATTTTGATCCACAAAAATAATATACTGTTTTAGGTACCCTTTTTATGTCTATTTTTGGTGATATTGCACTTTAAAGAAATGTAATTTTATGTTTTTGTTGCAGGTATATTATTTTTAGGTATTTGAAGCAAAATGACAAAAGAGCGAAATTTGAAGCAAAAACAACCAATTTTAGGGTTTGGCACATGATGCACCAAAATTCAGAGTGCTGGCGCATGATGCGCCAATTGCGACATTTTCAAATTAAGGTGGTTTGAGAAGAATTTTGCACG
The DNA here is from genome assembly GCA_002079205.1 of Phalaenopsis hybrid cultivar. Taxonomy (NCBI): domain Eukaryota; kingdom Viridiplantae; phylum Streptophyta; class Magnoliopsida; order Asparagales; family Orchidaceae; genus Phalaenopsis; species Phalaenopsis hybrid cultivar. The sequence goes on from JXCR01060577.1 coordinate 508,033, forward strand.
AAGTTTCAAAGGGACACTTTTTCTAAGCAACCCATGGAGTGATTCAATGCATGTAGACACTTTGGAAGGTTTCAATTTGAAGAGATTTGACTCTTGGATCAAGGAGGTACATCTTTTGAAATTGAAAGTTTTGACTTTTGAATTTTGGAGGGAATTGAGACTCTTTTCAGAGAGAGGAGGCAGCCAACAAAAGGGAACTTCTGAAGGGACTTAGAAAAGGGGGATGAAAAAGTTAGAGAGAGGATAGGCATGAGTTAGAGAGAGAAAAAGGAGGAGATTTTCTTCTAGGGTTGTAAGAGGAGCGGGAAGGTGAGGGATTTCTTCTTCATTATATTTCTAAGAGAAAATTGGGAGAGATTGTAAAGTGGGAAAGACTTGGAGAGAACTTCTAAGGATTTGCTTGGGAATGATTATGAGTTAAGTTGTACTTTTTATTTCTTTTATTTTTAAACTTATTTTTATATATGAAATCCGTGTTTTATCATATCTTTTTCATGAATTTTAAGTAGTTTTCTTTATCTTTCTCCATACTTTGAAGAAATGGTTTTGTGAAGAATTGATTTTATTTTCTACGGTTTTAAATGTCAATAATTTGTGATGATTTGAACTTCGATCTTCATTTACTTTTCGATCTGGTCAATTGAATTGTTAAAATGTGTTGAGAATTATATGCTCTAAAAAGGGGATATGATTTCTACAACAAAGGGAGAATAACATTTAATTTCACGGGAGAGTATTTCATCCATGGGATTGGGTCTAAATACATAGAGAAATATACTTTGTTGGATGTAGAATTAGAAGATTTTAATGTGACAAATTAGAATCCCCAATTTGGTTCAGTTGACTGGAAACTAAATCCTCCTAGCCTAGCCACAGATTCAGTAAACAAGCATAGGATTAGTCAATGTTCTTTATGTCTGGACCAGGATTGCTCCTATTTGGCATATACAATATTTAATGCATCTCATTCTTTTACATTATCCAATTCATTACATAAGAATATTAGTTTTTAATATCTCAAAATTCTCCAAACTAATTCATCCAAAAAGGGTTATCTTTAGAATTAATATTTGCATTTAGTTATAGTTACTATCTTTACATTTAACACTTGCATTTAGGAGTAGTTTATGGATAAAACATCATTTTAATCGACATTCCAAACTAAGGACTAATTGTAGTAGACTAGAATTTGACTAAGGACCTCTTACCTCGCTTCCTTGGGGGATCGATAAACGGGACTCCACTAGAGCCCTGTATTACTTGAGCGATACATATACTTGCGTTTGAAATTGTGAATTTACAAAATCATTATAAAAATATAAATCTGGGTTCATAAATTCTTGCATATTAAAAGTTGCATCCAGTTTTTGGCGTCATTGCCGGGGGTTTAAATCTTCTGATAGCGGTGTCAAATTCTTGTATTTTTAAGCATATAAAAAGTCACTGTCAAGTTTTTTGCACCGTTGCCAGGGAAGCTTCGGAAGAACTTTAGGAGAATTTTAGTTGAAGTAATTAGGCTTAAACTTGGAAAACTGTAGTGTCGTAAAAACTGTTTTGTGTGAAAAGTGTTGAAAAAAAAATTATTTTTATGAAAAATAAGGTGTTCGTAAAAATGTTTTGTTGTATTCAATATATTTCATCTATTATTTGTTCAATTGTTAATGTATTGTTTGTTGTGTTGCATATGCAAAACAAAGGATATGCAGGACCTGTGCCTTATGACCCCGAGTTTGAAAAAAAGAAAAAAAAATACAAAGAGGACTCGAAAAACTAGAAATGGAAATGGAAAACTTTCAAAATAATAACTGGTAAAATCATCATAACTTCATTGATATTAGCCCTCAAGGGAGGGAGTAGTGGGAGCTCTGGAGTGAGAACTGGTACCTTCCCAGCCTAACTACGGAATTAAGGACCAAACTGTGGATTAATCAATGTTCTTTATAGCGCTCAGAAGAGGGTAAAGATAAGATTGCTCCTATTTGACACAAAATAATTTTTAAATATATTTTTCAAATGATTTCAATTTCTTCACAAGCCATATTTTCATCGTAAAGGGGAAGGGTGTTTTCCCATACTTGAACTTTTCGTTCACAAAAACCTTTATTTTATTTCAGTAATTCACTTTTAAAAGTTTAGCATCTAGTTTAATTTACTTGTTATAGTCATACATCTACATATTTAGAAGCATTTCACTTCAGTAATTTAATTTCAAACTACACACTTTACTTTGTTTTTATTTTTATTTTTATTTTATAATAGAATATAATTAGCTATCTTATATATATTTCCAGCTTCCCTGTGGGATCAAAATCTAGGACTCCATTAGAGTCTTATATTACTTGAATGATAAGTATACTTGCTTTATATGTAAACGAGAATTAGGATTTTAAAATAGGTTTTTAAAGATAAATTATTTTCATTAAAATTACATTATAGTTTGGGTTACATTGCATCATTATTATTAAGCTACACAAATTCCTGCTCTATCAAGCTATTGAGCTAAAGGGAAAATCTGAGGATTCTTGGCTTCATCTTTTATAAAAAAATCTAAATAAAATCTCTAGGGATCTCTTATAGCCATAGGATCCATTTCTAGTGTCTCCTAGGCGGTTTCTCTAGCTTTGGTGAGCGGTTGACTTGACTCGTTTGAAATAAACCCTGAGATTATCCAACTGGTGCAGAATAATCAGTTTGGGGGAACTCCTTTGGAGGATCCCTATTTCGACATTATCCAAATTTTATAGAACTTTGTGTTATTTTTTGTTATAACAGTATGTCAGATGATGCTGTCAGACTAAGGCTTTTTCCTTTCTCACTAAGGGATAAGGCTAAAATATGGTTATACTCATTAGCACCTAGCTCTATTAAAAATTGGGAGGAGTTAACTCAGAAATTCCTAACTAAGTATTTTCCACCTTCAAGGACTACTAAACTTAGAAAATATATTATCTCATTTTGTCAGTATGAAGGGGAATCAATATATGAAGCCTGAGAAAGATTTAAGGAACTCCTAAGAAAGTGTCCACATCATGCTCTGCCTGATTGGTTAATCATTCAAACTTTTTATAATGAGTTAGTAGAATCTCTTAGGTTTATAATTGATGTTGTTGTTGGTGGATCATTAATGTCAAAGCCATTTGATGAAGCGTATGCGTTAATTGCAAATATGGCTGCAAACGAATTTCAATGGCTCTATACAAGGGTAAATCCTAAAAAAAGTAGACAGTGTTCATGATTCAGATGTGATTGCAATTCTTGCATCTCAAGTTGCTGCAATATCAAAGAAGTTGGACCAATTTGGAATGAACCAAACTCAATTTACTCTAGTAAGTGAGGAAAGTTCATTAGGGCATATGATTGATTCTAACTTATCATATGAGACTTTAAATATCATAAACAACCCATATTCTAATTTTTACAACCCAGGTTGGAAGAACCATCCTAATTTTAACTGGTGTCATACTACTTGGGGTGGAAATGAACAATGGGAAAATAATCATGCAAATCCTAATGGAAGTTGGAATAATCAGGGGAACACAAACTATAGACCTTCATATCCACCAGACTCTAACAATGATCAACAATTTGAGAATAAGAAGATGTCTATGGAAGAAGTGGTATTGCAAATGGGAAACCCGTTGCAAGGTAAAAATGCTGCGATTAGAAACATAGAGAATCAGCTGGGACAAATTGCTAATTCACTTAGCAATAGACCCCAAGGAACACTTCTTATCAACATTGAGATCAACTTTAAAGAGAACATTAATGAATAAGTAGAAGCTGTCCAATTAAAAAGTGGAAGATAGATAAAGGATGTGGTTAGAAAAGAGAAAAATGTTGTGAGAGAAACAAAAGAAACTAAAAGACCTGAAGAACATGTTTTTAAGGATCTGGAAAAATTAATATCTCCAGCTAAAATCAGTTTGGAAAGACCACCACCTCCATTTCCTCAAAGACTTAGATAGCATGAGTTGGATAAAAAATTTTCAAAGTTCATGGACGTACTTAAGAAGTTAACGATAAATATTCCTTTCGCTAAAGCTTTGAAACATATGCCAAGTTATGCAAAATTTATGAATGAGAAATTAAACAAGAAAATGAAATTTGGGGATTACGAGACAGTTGCACTAAGTGAGGAGTGAAACGCTATACTCCAAAAAAATTTTCCTCGAAAGCTTAAAGATCACTGTGGCTTTACAATTTCTTGTGTAATTGGAAAAAGACTATGTGGAAAAGTTTTATGTGATTTAGGATCGAGCATTAATGTGATGCCTCTATCTATATTTAAAAGGTTAGGTTTAATCGATCTTTCTCCCACTACTGTAACCCTTCTGTTAGCTGATCGATCTATTATTTATCCAAAAGGAATTATAGAAGATGTGCTTGTTAAAGTGGATAAATTTATCTTTTCTATGGACTTTATTGTATTATATATGGAGGAAGATAAAGATATTCCCATTATTTTGGGTAGACCTTTTCTTATTATTGGACAAGCTATGATAGATGTGCAAAAAAGAAAGTTAACTATGAATATTAATGACCATGAAACTACTTTTGATGTTTTAAAGGCTATGAAATATTTAGCTGAGAGAAATGATGTGATTGTTTTTGGATGGATGAAATTGATTATCTAAGTAAAAACTCTTTCTAGAAAAGTTTTGAGAGTAAGTTAACAGATGAGATTGAAATGGGCTTTCATGATGAGTCTAAAATGTTGTTTTAAAAAAGACTATATGTATGTTCAGGAGAGGTGTGAAATGATGGACGTTACCAAAAATAGTAAACTTTTAATTCCATCTATTGAGAAATCTCATGAACTTAAGATGAATGTACCCTATACTATTTTAAAGTCTACCAATTTAGGGAATTCATCTACAGCACCAGTCTCTATATCTTCATGTTCAACTCAATCATAAGATGAACCTGAATTGAATGATAAAATCAGTAAAAGATCTCCTATGAAAGAGTTATTCAAAGTAACTGAATGACATATTCCGTGGTATACGAACAAAATGAATGAGATTCTGATGTTAGGGCAGATTATTAATGCAATTCACAGTTACCTCCCAGAGATTTTACCTAGTGACTCTGAGATAAATCCTAAGGAAATGAATTATAAGCAATTTAAAATTATTGAACTGATATTTAGAAGAGAATTCAAGGATTTGTTTCAAAAGAGCTTTGATTTGAGAGATAAGGACAAGGAAATTGAAAGATCAATGGAAGAAATTCCTGAAGAATTGGAAGATAATTTGAAATAGAAGAGTAACATAGAAGATATTGATCTAGAATCTGAATTATCTAGAGAGAATCTGATCCAAAATTTGGGAGATCATGAAGTATCATATAAAGATCCATTTCTTATAAATTTCAAGGATGATATTAATATGCAAATTGAGAAAATTACTAGTAGAATATTGGATCTAGAAAGAAATATGAGGAACAAGGATATTAATCAATATGAAAAGGAAGAGCTGAAAGAAAAAATTAAACTGGAGGACTTTGTAGGAATCCCTGGATCTGGAAAAAATTGGGCTATTGATCAAGGATTACTTAATGGAATTTTGATCCAGGTGGAATCATTTGTCGGGCTAGCGACGTTAAATCAAGCACTTTATGGGAGGCAACCCATAATTATCTGTGTGGTTTGATTTAGTATGCTTAAGAGTCATCATTGTTGGCGTTGTATTGTGTTTGCTTTAGTGTGGATTGATCTGTTTGCTTGATGTTTGGTAGATGTTTGGATTGTTATGTTCTGATTTAATTTTTGTGTGTCATGAGGGAGATGATTCTTTAAATTCTTACTATGGTTAGACTTATATGTTCTCTTATAATAGTTGGATTGACGAGTCCACTACAACTCGGGTCTCACCCGGACTTGAGTTTTACAAAAGACATTATGAATTTTTACAGTGATAGTTCCATCTCATATTTGTTACTTCTTTTCTCGGACTTTATTTTCATTTGATAGGAGTCGCAAACCTTTTTGATGAGTAACTTATGGATGATCTTACACTATCCTTATAACTGCTAGAGGTGCTTAATTATTGGGATATGGTGATGTCTGGTGTTGGTGCTCGAGAACCAATATATTAGGGATAATCTTATCTTTGGGATTAGAATCTATAAAATCATTTACAAGCCCCCAATATATTTGTATAGGGATTCTGTTAGAAATTGGAAGTAAGTTGGTGAGATGGAAAAAGAATTGATCTCATTTATCTTGTTTTTGTGTTTGTGTTTGTGTTTGTGTTACAATTTATAAGAATTGAAGAAAATTTTTATATTTCAATGCTGATACATGTTATGCTAGTTAGATTTGTACTTATTTCAAAATTTCATTACCCAACAAATTCTCTAATGATTTATATGTATAGAAAGCTCCTAATGTTACAGACCAGGTGAAGTAGAAATTTTGAGAAGGACTGCAAAAATTTTAGAATGATGAAAATACATAAATTACTGAGGTATGATTTATATTTAGAATTTTTCTTTCCACCTATATCATTTCATATTGAAAAATTTAAGTTTAGGGGAGGGAAGAAGAAGATTAACTATTAGATGTTCTCAATTTAAATATTTTTAAAAATTATTAATATGATTTTATGTAGTGAATTTAATTCAGAGAACTATATTTTGTAGATATTTAAATATTATGATAGATTTAAAGGAATATTTTTGTAATGAAAATTAATTTTGTAGATTAAGATGTTTAGTATAAGAGAATAAGACTATAGTTAACTATTTAAAGTAAAGGAAACTATATTTTGAAGTATTAAAAATCTTGAAAATTCATTTGAGAAGAAAAGATTAGGGCTCAATGATGTAAAAGCTATGAAATATTTATGAGGTAAAGGAATGCTTTGAGTTTCAAATTTACGGAAAGAAAGATGATGTTCAAAATCATTAAAGACTGTCCAGATATAGTAATCCTCACTTGAAAAAAAAAAAGAAAGGATTGACAACAATCCCTAAAAAGAAAAGAAAAATATATAGGATTGAAAGGAATCCAAATGAAAAGGAGAAAAGAAAAGAAAGAAAAAAAAATATAAAAGTGAGGAGAAGCTTGAGGAGATGTCTAATAAAAAATTGGCTTCACTGGACCTACCTAAAAGGAAAACCTAAATGCATTCCTGAACTTATATGTATGGATTAACATCTTTTAATAATAGTGTTCTCATGAAGTTCCTATCATTTGAATATTCTAAGTGACTTGATATTACAACATATAATTCATTCTGAAATGAATAGAAAACTAGAACTCTTTAAACTTGATGATTAGATAATCTTGTACCTACATAGTTAATTTAATTACTTGAATTTCTCTAAAAATCTCACTATGGTATTTAATTAAATCAAACTTATAGTATTTCTAAATTGAAACTTTAATACAATAGATCATAACTTTTATGTAGTATTAAAATTACTTGAGGACAAGTAATAGTTAAGTTATGGGATTTTGACCCAAGGAAAATATGTTGAGATTTTCATACCTATTTTATACTGTTTTAATGATATTGCACTTTAAGAGATTTTGACCAAAGAAAAATATGTATTTTCATACCTATTTTACATTAATTTTGATTATATTGCTCTTTAAAGGAAGGTATTTTGCATGTTTTTTGTATCAGATACAAGAAATGGACTTTTTGAGAAAAAGAAACAAAAACGGTGCAATTTGGAGCAAAAACGAGCAAGAAATGAAATTTTACCCTGTCACCTTTCAATAAGTCTTTCGATGCTTAATCTCTTTTACACTTCTTGCATATTTTTGAATGAGATTACACTTTAAAGAAAGGTTATTTTGATGCTTATTTTGTAGGGCTATCTGTTAGGAACACAATGCAACTGAAATGGGGCAAAATAGAGCTAAAACGGAGCCAAACAGAGCGAAACGGTGGAGCTTCGCAGTCTGCTCGCCGACGGCGAGATTTACCCGAGAAGACAAAAAAATGACAGAAAAACTCGCCAACAGCGCCCTCGAGCCCTTTGACGGCGCCCGGGACGGTTATGCGCCGAAATTCAACGTATTTGGACGCTTTTTGAAAGGATTCTTGTGGCAACTCTTCAAACTTCGTCACTACACTTTAAAAGAACGAATTTAGGTTAGAAAAAGTGGTATTTTTGTGAGAAGAATGTTAGGAGAAGTGTGAAGAAAGTTTAGGGTTTTTAGAATAAGAGTAGAAATGTAGATTTCTACCATTTTGGAGAGATTGGAGAGGAGATTTTGAGAGAATTTGTAAGGAGATGTTCTGCCACTGCATGGATTGGTGGGAGATTTGTGGGAGAGATATTCGTCTTTCTTTCAAAGAGAAAAAGCTAAGTATTGTTCTTCATTATCTTTTGATTTTTGTAAACACTTGTCTAGTTGATTTGTTTTGGTTAAATAAAGTTTCCATTGTGTTTTCTTTGTGCTTTATGATGGGCTTCTCTTACTCTCTCTTCTTGTTTGGAAATAATGACATGAGAAGATTATGTCGTTGTTTTCATTTTACTTTTCTTTTGTAATGAGTAGAATTCATGTTTAGGATTTTATGATGCATGTTAGAAGCGAATTTAATTATCAATGTGATGGTTTTTACTTGCATTTTATTTACATTACAATAAAGGCCTATTGTAGTATTAAAATTCGTTGTAATTACATTAAGACCCGAGAGGCTTGTGTAATTCTCAACAAAGTATAACCACATTTAGATTCCATGGATGGTTAAGTTCATGGGAGTTGAATGCAAATAAATAGGGAAGTATACTTTGATAGCATAGAATTGGAGATTTTAGGGTGACAGGCTAAAATCCCAAATTCTGTCCTATTGTTTGAGTACTGAAGCAGAGATGTTTGCCCTCAGGCGAGGGGAACGTGGGAGCTCCAAAGTGAGAGCCAGTATCCTCCCAGCTTAGCCACAAATTTAGTAAACAAGCATAAGATTAGTCAATTTTTTTTATGCCTGGACCAAAGGGTAAAGAATAAGATTGCTCCTATTTGGCACACACAATATTTAATGCATCTCATTCCTTTACATTATCCAATTCATTACATAAGAATTCTAGTTTTTAATATCACAAAATTCTCTAAACCAATTCATCCAAAAAGGGTTATCCTTAGAATTAATATTTGCATTTAGTTATAGTTACTCTTTACATTTAACACTTGCATTTAGCAGTAGTTGCTAAATAAAACATCATTTTAATCGACATTCCAAACTAAGGACTAATTGTAGTAGACTAGAATTTGATTAAAGACCTCTTGCCTCGCTTCCCTGTGGGATCGATAAACGGGACTCCACTAGAGCCCTGTATTACGCTCTTACCTCGCTTCCTTGTGGGATCGATAAACGAGACTCCACTAGAGCCCTGTATTACTTGAGCGATACGTATACTTGTGTTTGAAATTGCGACTTTACAAAATTATTATAAAATAATAACTTTGGGTTCATAAATTTTTGCATATTAAGTTTGTATCAATATTTGGCGTCATTGCCGGGGGTTTAAATCTTCTAGTAGTGGTGTCAAATTCTTATATTTTTAAGCATATAAAAAGTCGCTATCAGTTACGTCGGGCTAACGATGTAAAACTAAGCGCTCTGTGGGAGGCACCGCATAGTTATTTGTGTATTTATTTTTATTATTATATTGTTGTGTGTAATTTAGAAAATTCTGGTAGTATTTTGATTTTATATTAAGTTAGTAATATTTTTAAGACCATAAAAGACGACTTATACATGTTAGAATGAATGTTTGGACGTTAAGTTGACATGTGCTAAATTGAGCACTGGCGCTTAAGTGCCAAGATCCAGCGCTTAAGCCCGACAGTTAAAAAACATGTGCAAATTTCAATTTTTAGAAGCTCTAAACTGCAAATTGGTTGGCTTGATTGTGTAAGAGCAATTCTAAGACATTTCTAGGAGTTATGGGGGAGTTTATGCTTATAAATAAAGGGGGTATGAGTAGAAATGTCACCACACCTTCATTTAACCCTAAATACTAATTGAAAAAGAGAGAATATTGGAAAAATTTCATCTTGGGAGAGTGATTTGAAGAAGGAGGAAGTAATGAGAAAGAAGTTTATTAGTCAGAGTGCGCACAAGATGTATAACAGTTTTCTAGCCGTTATTATTGAAGGAATAGTGGAGAAGATCACTAAGATTGAGGCTAACGTGGCTTCAATTGAAGCAAAAGTGATGGAAGTTAATGCACATCTAGATCATATGGGATGCAACAAAAGATACAGTTTAGTCATGCCAATTTTATAGAAGAAGCAGACAAATGGTTAACTATCATCCGTTCTTTCAGATATACATTCCAAATGTTGAAGGAGAAACTAACGATAGGCTAGAATTTGTTCTATCAACTAGAGAATGGAATTAAGTTCGTGATTAAGTTTTTTGTTTAGTGTTTTGAGTGCTTAATGTTGTTTGTTAATGTTAAAAGTGTTTTAAAGGGTTTTTATGTGTTAAGTTTGTTTAGAGTCTGTGTTAGGAATTTTCTCTTCCAAGACTATTTGGATTGAGAATTTATGTATTTAAAAATGTTTGTAATCGTTTGTGAATGAATGTGAATATTTTGTTTGTGAAAATTTATGTGTATTCAGTGGTGAATTGAATTAGCTTAAATTGCTGAAATTTTGAGTTAGAAGAAAGCAAGAGGGAAGAAAATAGTATATAGAATGTTTTTGAGACCATAGAGGGTTGGTTGACTTAGGCTAGAGTGCATTTCACTTAAATGAAAAAAAATAAAATATTGTGCACTAGCGCCTACGGGCCAAATCCCGCGCTTAAGCGCTGACTAAAATTATAGACTAGCGCCTAAGCGCCGAACCATTCACGCTTAAGTGGTGGTTCGTGAACAATTTTAAATGAATTTTGGGTCCGAAAATCTCCATTTTTTCCCCAACTCCATCTCCTACTTTGAAGATTTCTTGGTGGATTCAAGCCAAATTTGTTGGATTTGATCTTCTTGAGATAAGAGCTTCACTTCTATGAAAAAATTTGTGATTTTCACCATGTATTTTGAGCACATTCATAATCTACCCAAAAATCACTATTCATGGTGAAAATTTTGGAAATATTGTTGGAAAAATGCATAGATTTGTTAGTTTAAGCTTTTATGAGTTGTGTTTTATGATTTAGAGTTGATTGTAAGATTTATTTTGAATTTTATACAATTTTTTAGAAAATGGTACCAAGAAGAAAAAGAAGCAAAGGAAAAGCTCTATTTGACTCGAGTAAATTTGGTAGTTTGAGAGCTCAAGATCGGTACAGTGATGCTTTACATACAAGGAAACTGATTGTTGAGCAATGTTTCAAAAGTTCAGGAGAAGTCGTGGAGGAGTTGATTGTTAGTCACTAGTGAGAGTGGTTCTGTTATTTTTCTATTATCGTTGTGATCTCTGTTGTGCGAGAGTTCTATGCGAATCTCTCGGAGGCTGATGAAGTAGGAGTCATAGTGCAGGTGAAGAAAGTACCTTTTTCTCCTGAGGTAATTCATCAGTTTTGCCATCTGCCTCCTAGTACTTTGTGTTTTTATGCAAACTATAGTCCTACTGAGGAGGAGTTTGACGAGATTATATCCTTTTTAACTGATGGGAGAGGATTATGGAAGAATACAAATGAAAGAAGAGTGAATTTTTCTGCCTCGAAGTTGGATGCCAATGCCAAGGCATGACATTATTTTATTTTTGCTCGTCTACTTCCTACAAATCATCTAAGTGAAGTGACTCGAGAGAGAGCAACCCTGAACTATTATATTCAGCAGTCCAAGCCGATTGATATTGGAGGATTGATTTGTGGAGTTACTGCCAGTTCTACCATTGCTGCTACTACCGCAGGTTTGGGATTTGCATCCTTGATCTTTTCGTTATGTGAGCAGGCTGATGTTAAATATGATAGCTGGGAGGAGATCCTACAGCCACTGAAGCCCATTATTAGTGTAAATGTGAAGACTTATTCACATCATCCTCTTTTTGGTTGGAAGGGCGGATTCTCCAGTAGTTTTACTGCCTCTACTTCACATGCTTCTACATCACAAGATCAAAGTTCTAGTTCTGATACTCAGTCAAAACTTACAGAAAGAATATTAAATAATGCTATTTATATCAATGAAAAAGTGCAAATTTAGAGCATTTTGCTGAGCATATGGATGTGTTTATGATATGAGGAGTACAACACACCTATGGAGCATCTCAATGGAGGTAACCGAGATGTAGTATTTCCTCAGTACCCTAGATATCCACTGTATGAGCCTACTGCTGCTTGGCTTAGTGATGATAGTAATGAGGAAGATGATGCTTAGTTGGATTTGTAGTTCTGTTTTCTGTTTTATGTTTTTTTTTGTTTATGTATTGTTATGAATCTTTGATGGTACAGGTATTTTATACTTTGTTGTTTACAGTTGAGATTGTTAGTTTAGTTGTTATGCTTTGTTTAGTACACCTACTGTAATGTATTTGGATTTTGTGTGCATTTAGTATGTTGGAGTGGTAGTAATTGTGTTTATTGTGTTGTTTTGTTGTATTTAGTTAGTGTTTGTTGAACTTAATTATGAAATCTTAGAAAAGTTTAAAATTTAGCTAACTTGTTACTTAAAACTACATGTTTAAAATTTTTAATTTACTACCTGTTATTTTTCTTTATATTGTAATTGTGTTTGTTTGTTAGTGTGTTTATTTGCTTTTCAGTTATACTCCATTGCATAGAAGTCTAATGAATCTCTATATGTTAAGAATTATAATTTGATCAATTTAATTTTTTTTTTACTCCTATTTTTAATTTTTTGTACTTGCATATTTAACATAGAAAAATTCTTGCAAGCATGTTATAGTTAGTTTTCATTCTTGCTTTTATATATGATGCTAAAATGTTTTATTTTTATTAAAAAAAATAAGTTTTGGGGGGGATTAAAAATTTTAAAGAAAATTAAAAGTTCATTTGTTCACAATTATACTTCAAATAAAGTTGATTTTGATTTGAAAAATGATTATGTATATAAAGTTATATTAGGGAAGTAAAATTTTGATTTTAGAAATGAGAAAGAAATTTTAGTTAAAATTTATAGTAATGAAGAAAAACTTAAAGTTAAAAATTTTTAGTGAAAAAAATGCTAAATATAGTGTAACTATCTTTAGTAAGAAAAAATGTACTTTTAAAAATTTAGAAATTTAGACTTTTATTTTTGATACTTAAATTTCTTTTATTAAAAATAATTTTTAAAACTATTACTATATTTATAAGTAAAAGATTTATATCAAGACTTTGCTTTAGGAAATGAGAAGTGGAATTCAAAACCATTAAAGACTTATCCAGATATAATAATCCTTGCTTGAAAAAGAAAAAAAGAAGAAGAAAGGAAAAGGGAGGAGAAGCTTGAGGATTAGTGCCTAATCAAAAATTAATTCCACATTAGATTTATTTAAAGTATAAGATTTAAGAAACTCTTAAGCTTAAAAATATAATATGGTAAGTAAAATTATTCTTAATAAAATTTTTTTAAGTACAGATAATAAAAGACCTAAATTCTATATTTGAAAAATCTACAATATTTCTAAATTAGATAGGAACTCATATTTTCATATTTATTAACATTAAAAATTTCTAAACTTTAAGTTGGTCTCATTTACTAATATTTTTTTTCTAAATTGGACTACTATATTTCTAAATCTAAATTTTAGTAACTCCTAAAGAAAATCATATACATTAATTACTTATGTTGGTTTTTAAAGATTGAAATGTCACTTTAGGACAAGTAACATCTTAAGTTTAGGGGATTTTGATACACCTAAAATATATAGTATTTTTATACACATTTTTATACATATTTTTGAGATATTATGTTTTAATGAAATGTAACTTTGTGTTTTTCTTACAAGTACAATCAAATGGATGAAAAATGCTAAAAGGAGTGAAAAATGATCAAATTTGGAGCAAAAATGAAAAAAATGTGCAAAATGAACTGGGGCGCCTAAGCGCCCAGATCCACGTCTAAGCGCCAGGTACCCCGCGTTTAAGCGCCAAAGTTAGTTATTTGAAGAAATATTAATTGGAGTGAAATTTTGAAGTGGTGTTTGGAGCAACCCTTGATAAAAACGTGAGAAATAACCCATGGACACAAAAATTCATTCAATTGGCTTATAAGGAGACAATTTCTAGAAGATTCATTAAATGAAGACACATTTTTGAAGAGACACCAAGTCACCCCTTGGATTTTTATAAGAAAAGACTTAGATTATCCAGGAGAGGAGGACATCAGCCACCCACCAAAAGTTCACATTACCGTCACCGCCGCCCATCGCCATCGCTGCTGACCACCTTTATTTTATTTTATTTTGAGTATTATTTTGTATTGGGAGAGAAGGAAGAGAATTCAAAAGAACTTCAAGAGATTTGATGGATATAATTTGAGATGTGTTTATCTTTGTGACTACACTTGATTTTTAATTTAGATTTCTTATTTGTATGCATGATTTCTACTTTTAAAATCTTGTGTGGTTGTATTTTGTCCATGAATTCTGAGTAATTTTTTATATTTTTTTCATAAAATGATAAGTGATTAAATGTTTAAAGGAAGTTGTGTGAAGTATTAAACTTCAATGTTAGAAGAAGTTGTGATAATTCAAGAACTTGCACTTCATTTACTTCTTGATTTGACCAATTAAGATGTTAATACTTATTGTGAGAACATGTAAGATCCGAGATGATTTTGTCTTAGTCAACAAATGGTTGGAATCACATATTGATTTGATGAATGAGAATGTAGTTCATGGGGTTAAGTGCAAATAAATAGAGAAATATATTTAGAATAATGGTAAAGAATATTATTGCTCCTATTTGGCACAACACATTTAGTATACTTCCACAACTAAATTTATATATTTATTAATGGTTCATGATAAAGCCAAAGATATTTTACTTATTTTGTCTTCATCTTGCAAGTATTTTAGTTAAGTTAATTAGTTGCTTACTTTATTATCAAATTAAACAAAAATTACAAAAATAATCAAACTTTCATTCCTAATTTAACATCTTAAGTTTGACCAAGAACATAAATTGCTAAATATTTTGTCATCTAAAAATAATCCTTTCTGTGGGTTCAATATTCAGGACTTAATCAAAAAAATTCTATATTACTTGATAACATTACACATACTTGCATAGTATCCCATATTGAAATATTATAACTGCATTCTTATTTGCTTCATAGTGAAAAATTTACCTAGCCTTTGCTTTGGATCAAGTTTTTGGCAACAGTTGCAAATTAAGAATATCTATTAAGGAAATTAATCGCATACATCACATTTTACTTCTATCTATATAGAAAGTTGGGATCAAAGCACCACTAACCATATTTTGCTAAGAAAACCCTTCAGTTATCATTTTATGGTAAGTGAAGATTTTGTGTTCTAATGCTAGTTTTGAAGGATACCAATGCACACAAAATGATGGAAAGCCATATGTATCATTACGTGGGACATTATTAATGAGTTTTAGGTTAGTCCACCTATTTAGAATCTTTGTGTAATTTAGCTTTATACCATAATTAAGGTTTTCACCTCAATCTAGAAATCTTTTCTACGTGACTCTACCCCTTAACTTAGAATCCCTTCCAATTAAACAACTCAAAGACTAAACTTTCTAGTCTATCTTCATGATTTATACCTCAAAATATAACTTGTTAAATCAATTAAACTCTTTAGGTCTATTTTAAACCATTTGATCCATCATGAATTTAACCCAAAGCTTTTCAACCATCATCAAGTTTAAGTCTTTTAGGTAAATTATCCTCCCTAGGATGCTCAAATCCCACTTCTTGGGCCTTTCCATGACACACAATCATTGGACTAAAAGTCCCTTTCTTTATAATTATTTCTTTCAAAATTTTGAACTTGGATCCATTTCTCATTATTGAAATCCCAAATTTTGAAAATTCAACCTTAAAAATCTGAATAACATAAGTCAATATTTTAATCGAGAGTTTTCTCTAGACTGCACATCCCTGGAGATGAAAATAACTATGAAAGGTTGATTTTATTAGGGTACTGCAACCCAGAATAAATTAAATACTATCTTACACACATAAATTAAGAGAAATTCACGTAGACTCATAATATTAAATATTTTCATAATCTGAATGATGATGTCCATTTCTATGATAATATTTATTCTTCTTGGGGAGATATATCATTTCTTTAAATGCCATATATGACCACTTAGAAAGAAATCTTTCAAGATTTATGGCGGACATATATCAAAAAATAAAAACTAAAGAAAAAAATTATTCCATTCCGCCTAAGCACTAGAAGATGGTGCACATGCACCGAAAGATTGTACGTATGCATTGCACCCAAAAAAAGGTGTAGTGCCACAGTGCCTAAGGGTGGAACTAGGACTAAAATAGAGGACTTAAAACAATTAATTCACTCAAACATGAGGAGGGGGAGCTGGGATAGCTCCAAATATAGAGTTTCCTCTAATAACATCATAAACCTAATCCTCTAACACAAAACCCTAGGGATTATGGATAATAAAAAAGGCAAGTGGAATGAAAGGATCTCACTTAGGTGATGGTTAACTATATTTTCTCTTATTCTAATTCTTCAAAGCTCCTTCAACCACAAATGACACTGTCTCTAACAATGAACACTCCATTAGGATGAATGATACTTAGAGTGAGGTCAGTTGTAGAGGGAAGCTCACACACCAAATTAAAGAGGAAGATAAAATCACTCAAAGGGGAAGACTCTCAAATAACTTAAAAGGCTAGAAACATCTTCAAAATATAAGATTGCAATCATATTATTAGCCCAAGGTAGACTCTGTTAAAGGACTAAATGTTGATATGGTGTCACGATGTCAATTATTGGCTCTTAGGCACCGCTGATGTGGAAAATGCCATATAAGTCAGTCATCAAAATTTCCCACCACATTTTGATAGGTGAAAAACTGTCCTTTTCTGACTAGTGCCTAGGATTTGTCAATGTTTTTGCAAGATCACTGATATGGTGGATGTCATGTAAACTAAATTGTCAGAAAACTTTCCACAAACCACTAACACATGTTAGTGGGGGCAATCCAGTGTCATGGTGCCAATGTCATAGCACCTCATGCCTGTTGACATGGTGGATACAATGTCAGCTACTATCATGACATGCATCTTGTCCAGTGTCATCATCCGGACCTAAAAATTGACTTCAAGCTACCTTGTGTAACATTTTAGTGCTGACATATGGCAAAGCAGCCCTACTGATGTGGAATAAATCTATGTCAGCTGATAATTATTAGGCAATAACACTGTGGTGTTGGTCTTGGGTGCAACAACATTGTCTTCAGGCTTCACAGCTCCAACAGATTGTGTTGCAGCCCTCTAATTAAATCGTAAAAGATCAAACCTGCTAGTTTCCTTACGTTGCAACGTTGGACAGTGATGTTGGAGTCTTGGGGTAGTGGCGCCTAGGCATTGGGTACTGGCGCCACTACACAAGTCAAGAACTAAAATTTCACAAAATTTTTGAAAGGATATTTAAAATACATTCAAGCTAGTTTACATTAAATAAAGAAATTCAAATTATAATATAATCTACTATCTTCATTAATTTGATCAAAAAGCTTGTACACATTTTTCTTCTATAAACAATGATATATATTTTCTAAATGGAAGAAGTACACAAATAGGGAATACAACCTAACAATCAAAATAGAGATGACTTTGACATCCTATGTTGTAATTTTTATCCTCCACCATTTTACTCAGTGCATTCTCTGAATTGAATTGATAGGGAAGAAGATCAGATGCTACTTACCATAGCTTAAGGACTTGGGCATGCCATTCAAATTATCATCTCTACTGCTGCTCGATATGGCTCAGGTGAAGTATGATAGAGTCCACTTTCTACTGGATTGAGGGACATTGTCTTACAACTCTCAACATACTCGGGAATGAAATGAGGATGATAGGAGTTAACATGAGGGGAAAAGTGGGTGATGTCTCTTAGGCTCTTATGAGATCAGCTACTCCCCTTCATAATAGAACCTTCAGTGGAAATATGCTCCTCTCATCTATTTTAAGCCTTAAAACTTACAAAATGGTAGATGTTGGTGTGGTCTCATGCCGGTCTTATCCCCCTGACATGCTCATGAGGAGTCATCTCTTTTTGTAAGAACTCGGAAGTGATCGAAGGAGCAAAAGAGGTGAGGAGAAACATTTGAAGGGCTAGGGGTTGTGGAAATAAAATAGATTCGATCATCCCTCATTTATAAACTAATTGGCATCGTGTCATCGAGATGTAGTGTCACATCCTAAGCCAAAATGGGCCTCAATGGCCATTAAATTACACAATTCTAACTGATCATGAACAGTTAAGATCAATTCAATTGATAGAGCACGACGACGTTGGGGATCAATACTAAGACAACGGGGATCAGTCTCACGATGCTAGATCCAGAATTGGTTAGCTTGCCAAAAACAATCGAATAATCATACCTAACAATGTGCCCGACCACTCATTAAAATGAACCAACATCTTGATAATATGTGACTGTTTCGTGGCATCAGTTTGGATTTTTATATTCCATGCCTAAGTGAAAGAGAGTGCACTCTCATGTTAACAAGGAACAGTTGTGCATCATGACATGTTGAATGATTGTCATGGCACTGGCTAGAAAAGCCCTAGTATTGTGTCTTTAAGAAGTAATGTTGCAGTGCTAGATGTGAAACCATTAAATGTTGTGCATATGCCCCATCATGCAAGAAATGTGCCTTGGGGCACTCAAACAAAAGTAGTGGCATAAATAACACACTATAAATGGCCCCACCAACTTTCCGAGGAATAGTTCAACTCTTAGAAAGTAACAAATTTTAGCTTAGATTTGAAAAGTCCAAATTATTTTGATGAAATTTCAATGTTTTTTATTTGATGATTCCCTTTAGTATGGGTTATATGAATAATTTAGTTAGGAA
The DNA here is from genome assembly GCA_002079205.1 of Phalaenopsis hybrid cultivar. Lineage (NCBI taxonomy): Eukaryota > Viridiplantae > Streptophyta > Magnoliopsida > Asparagales > Orchidaceae > Phalaenopsis > Phalaenopsis hybrid cultivar. The sequence goes on from JXCR01060577.1 coordinate 526,978, forward strand.
GTGTTGCCACTTTGAGTTAGAAAGTATTAAAGATAACGATTTAACTATTGGTATTCCACCCCATAGTATAAGTTTTAACTGTTTCATTGAGTAGGCTTTAAATTATGGTTTAAGGTTTTTAAATTTTGTTATTTTTTAAATTTAATTATCATTAAAAATTTTAAATATAAATGTGAGAAGTTTTCAATTACATGATTTTTAATATTTATAGCCTTGATTAAAAGTGTTAAGGGAGAAACCATATAAATGAGACTAAATAGGACATACGTGCAAAGAACATAAATTAAATGGTAGCCTAGTACTTTTAGCAAAGCAATATGTTCTACATTTCAAATTTTGTATGATTACATTGATTAAAGATATTATTAGCTAAAGTAGAGAGTGTAGATAAGATAGGCTGGTGAGTCATTTATTCCTAATAGCATGTGTTTGAATTAAAGAGTTATGTGGCCTATGTTGGTAGATGTTAATGGCCACATGATCAAGGAACCACTCAATCGAGGTGTCACGTGACAAGGTAAATAGAGAATGGGATAAAGTTTGTGGATTTTAGTTGAGATATACACAATATCATCATTTAAATTAGAGTGTTCTTTCTTGCAAAAATTGAGAAAAGAAATAATGATTAAGATGTCCTATAAGAAGAGTTATAAATGATACAATTTTGATATTTGAAATATGTAGCATGCTAGTCATTGGAAGATTGGAATGGTGAATAGCCACACCCATGTTCACATGTGGTATGGATAACAACTTGGATTTTAGAGGCTTTGATTTTTGTAATTCACAAGAAGTTTCATTAGTGAGATTAGCTTGTTTGGAGTCAAGCAGGAAATAAAGAGCATTAGGGATAATGGGTTTAAGTTAGTCTGAATGGTAATATTGTCACCATTTTATCATGAATGTAGATTTTTAAAGGTGTATAGAATGATATCTATGGGGTATATGAGGAATCTGATAATGGAAAATGCTTTGACATTGAAATTGATGGTGTGGTGCTAGTTCACGAATTAATCTTTCATAGATATGTGGTGTAGCTTGTTCATTAGCTGGAAAACATGAAGTGATTTTTTGAGTAAAATAATATTTTGATGGTGAGCTAGATGTTAGTAACATTGTTCAATTTGAGGATATAGAGAATTAATGTTGCGTATATAGTAATGAAGAGATTAACAATGGGATTCAAGTTGAAGAGAGTCTAACCATTGCATAGTGGTTTGAGGGAAAGCATTGAGCGAGTGATTGGTGGGTCTAAGAATGTAGCTATCCAACAAATTCATTGGCAAAAAATATTTTGAAGAGTTGTGAGTGACAAGTTAGGTAGTTCTTTGTTGTGAGTTAGGCAAAGATTTTGTTTTTGATGTTTGACATTTTGACATAAGGTACTTTGGACTGGTAGAAACTGGTGCATTTTTCTAGTTTATATGATGCTTGTCGTTTCATTGATTATAGAGGGATTTGGGATCTGATTCATTGAGATATTTATGATAGAGGTGATTTTATGGCTAAGAAGAGATCTCTATGTACATAGGTTACAAAGTAAGGGAATTTGGGTTGTCGTTTGGCTAAGAGCTTTAATACAATGAACATTGTAATTGAAAACATCATAATGCTAGAGAAATGTTACATAATATAATTAAATTTTATTTCTAACTTGTTGTGTTATTACAATAATTTGGTATAAACATTGTTATAATATTTTTTTATGTTGTACATGTGTTGTTAATGGTGTAGAGCTGGGATGGAGCATAAGATGCCAATGAAATGGTCGTGATTTTTAGGATAGAGAATTGATGTTAGGCTTAAGATGTTGAAATTTTATATTGTTATCACATAAATGGAACTATTGATGTTACATGAGTTGTAGGATCCTGGTTGGAGTTATCGTTCCTAATATTGATATTAACAAAAGGGTTGTCAGTGACATTTTTTTTTTGTCAATCATGACTATCCATCAAGCTACTAATGAAGATCTCTTTAATAAAATCAAAAATTGAAAGATCAAATTTACCAACCATTCAATATATTGTGCATAATCACAAACTATTTGGGAGTTTGAAAAAAAAAACTCCCTTGTCTGATATATTCAAGTAGTAAAAATTCAAAAAAATTGAGCAAATATTAAACGAGAAAGAAAGGTATATAAAGTAATAAGTTAAAAAAACTCAATTTAAAGACTTGCATTAACATTATAAGTCTCAATTCCATGATCTTATATTATAATTGGATAACTATATAACAGTGAGTCCGGATAATCTTTGAGTTCACAAGGAACCAACGAGCTGAATAAATAAATAAATAAATAAACATATAAAAAGAGATTGGAAGTTATGCTCAAAATAACAAAGAGAAAATCTCAAGTATTAGTTATCTTGAATTGAATGCCACATGTCAAATAACAATCACAACATAACATATTGAGGTAAAAAAGTTCCATATATACTAATTTTCATTGATCTATGGAGATCTATTTCCAACACGGCCCTCTGAGAGTAAGATGTCAAACCTGCTTACGAAGTTTTTTTCACTTCAGATAAGATTTGAGCGGGACTAAGAATTTGTCATGAAAATTTTTTACTCTAGATGGGAGTTGAACCATCTTCATGAAAATTAGGCATATCTTAAATGGAATTGTGAAATTATGGACATAAATTATTCCCACTCGTGTTTAGTCGGTTGGAGGTGTATTGAAGTTAAAAAGTAAATATAACGTTCAAAGCTACGTGAAAGAACTTATGGCCCATTATGTGAAAAAATAATAATTATATCTTTAAGATATTAAATTTATCTGACACATTTTACTATTTAGTTCTCAAGATTTTCAATAACCTCATTGGCCCCATCCCTGGTCTATTTGCCGTGCCATCCATCATAATGTGGACAGTAAAATTCTAAATTAAGGGCCCGTTTGTGGCATCTTATAAGTGTTCCGCCTCACTGTTTGGAAAAGAAACGTTTCAGAAGCTTATCTGAAAACACGGTCGAGTTTTTTCACTAAACGCAGACGCGGGTCGAACTCTGCTTGTCACGTTTCAATATAAACTGCTTATCTGGATAAGCACAAACTGCCCAAACATACCCTAACTATTGTCTGAATTACTTACCATTCAAAATAATATGCATTAATCACAAATTATTTGGAAATTAAAAAAACAAAAACAANCGAGCTGCAGTGATGCAGTCCGAGAAACTTTGGGACGACGAGCTCGGCGGCTAGGTGCTCGCCTTGGGCTCCAGCCAATGGAGGAGCACGATGCAGCAGAGGACTCGGTTGAGGTAGTCGATGGTCTGGACAGCAGGGTGAGGTCTTCTCTGGGGAAAAAATTTGCGTACGTCAAAGTTACGCAGAGATGGGTACATAATAGGGTACACGGGGGTTATATGGAGATTACAAGGGGGTTATAACCCCATTGTACCTCCCGTGTAACTCCGGTGTAACCCCGCTGTAACCTTGTAATCCCAATGGATAAAATAATAGCGCGGGTTACAGCGGGGTTACACGGGAGTTACACGGGAGGTACAACGGAGTTATAACCCCTTTGTAATCCCCATATAACCCCCGTGTACCCTATTATGTACCCATCTCTGCGTACCCCTTGACGTACGCAAATTTTTTCCCTTCTCTGGACTTCTAACGACGAATGACACATCTGGGAGCCAATTTTTGGAAAAAATAATGGGTCCCTAGACCTGGACACCAATAAAAACTTATCAGGTCTAACATTCGATCCCACCAATAATAAAAAAAAAATTATGATTTTTCTTAATGCACGACCCACTCGAACATAGCAGTTTTTCGAAAACTCTTTATTTTATCACATTTAGGCTTTATTTTGTCACGTTTTTTATTTGTGTATCCGTCAGCTAAGGTTTTACGTCGCATCGATGGACATCTCTCTCGACTGGCAAATGATGATGATTTGACAAGATCTTTTAACGGAGGTGAGTTTAGTTGCGCCTGAAATGATGTTATTGAGTGTTATTCTTGAGTTAACATGGTGTTACAGTGGCGTTACTAGGGTGTTCTTAGTGTTTTATATATAGAGTTATTCTAGTGTTATTGAATTATTTTTGAAGATGTATTTTTTTTTTTTTTTGAGGTGGGACTGTAACACTGTTGAGATGTTATATTGGTGTTATTGGGCATTATCTTGGTGTTATTGTCGTGTTATGTTGGTGTTTTATGGTGTTATTGTTGTGTTATGTTAGGTTATTATGGTGTTATTTTGGTGTTATTGTGGTGCTATTACGGTGTTATTGGATGTGTAATATTATATTTTTATTGAAGTAGAGGTGTGGTGTTATTGCAGCATTTTTCTAGTTTTACTCTCGGTTACTGTCGTGTTTTCCTAGTGTTATTGGAGTTGAGTTACTTCATTTTGTTCCGGTGTAATTACGGAGTTATTTTTGTGTTCTAATGGTGTTATCCTGATTTTATTCTGGTGTTATTGCAGTGTCATTGGATGTGTAATGTTACATTTTTATGATGTGATGATGTGATATTATTGCGACATTTCTCTGGTGTTATTCTTGTGTTATTGTTATGTTTTTCTGGTGTTATTGGATGTCAAATGTTTGGTTTTATTGGAGTGTTAATTTAGTGTTCTAATAGTATTATCCTGATGTTATTTCGGTTTAATTCCGGTGTTATTGTGGTGTTGTTGGATGTATAATGTTGCGGTTTTATTGAAGTGGAGATGTGGTGTTATTGCGGCATTTCTCTGGTATTATTCTTGTGCTATTGTTGTGTTTTTCTAATGTTATTTGTTGATATTTTGGGGTTATTCCAGTGTCATTCCAGTGTTATTCTTGCGTTATTATGTGATTATTAAGGTCCTAGTGGAATGTCTTAGTTTTATTAGGATTTTAGAATTCAATTGTTATTTTTTCCATATCTAATCAAGTTCTGTATATTTTATAAATTTACATTTCCTAAAACCTGAAATTATTTGCAATGGTTCAATTGCAGCCAATTTTCTTCGCACAGTTGTCCATAATGAGAAGGAAGCATATGAACAATAATGCGTCTATGCACACCATATTGAATTTATTGTTCGAAAGAACCACAACAATTTATGGTCAAATTCTAAGAAGATTAAGATGAATGACTTTATATGTGATAAGGTTGGTTAGAAGAAAGAGTCGATAATCAACAGCACGGTGAAGTTCAAAAGAGCGGATACAAGGACTGGTTGTCTAGCCTTGATTTGATGTCGTTGATATCTAAGGATCCTGTTCAGTTAAAAAAATTATAGAAAGTCATAACCACCCCTTGATGCAGCCCGGTGATAAGCATTTTTTGTGTTCTAACAGAAAGATAAGTGAAATCAATGTAGATGTGCTCAAATGAACGAAAGAATCAGGAATTAGAGCCATTGGAGCATTTAGCTTCCTAGCTTCAGAAGGTGGGAGAGTGGAGAATTTTGTATGCACGAAGAGAGATACCTTCAATTTCATACAAAAAGAGGGAAGAGATAGAATTGAACATGGAGATGCTAATTCTCTACTATAATTTTTTGCGTAGAGGCAAGTTAAAGATAACATATTTGCATGGGAGTTTCAAATTGATGATTGTGAAATATTTATGAGTTTTTTTTTAGTGATGGGATGCCCAGACTTGATTATGACAGTTTTGGGGATGTCAACATCTTTGATACAAGTTATTGATTGAAAAAATACAATTTATGTTGTATTCCTTTAGTTGGGGTGAACCACAATTGACAAAATGTTCTGTTCATAGTTGGTTTTTTTCAGACGAGACAATTGACTCATTCAAGTGGCTATTCAAAACATTTATTCGTATAATGAATGACAAACATCCGATAACAATATTTACTGATCAGAATCAAACAATGACAAGAGCTATTGATGATTGTCAGCCACACTCAAGGCATAGATTATGCTAATGACATATGTTGATGATTGTCAGTCACACTCAAGGCATAGATTATGCCAATGACATATATATAAGAAATTATCTTCAAAAGTTCATTGTGGTATGAGTAGCAAAAGAGTGAACGACCTTTTTTTTTAATGCATGAGCAGATGTGACTCTGAAGAGGAGTATGAAGAATTTTGGGTTGTAATGATTGATACAGGAAATCTACACGACAACGTCTAGTTAGATGATTTGCACTATATCATATTTAAGTGGTTAACAATTTTGAATGAGGATCCAATAAACACAAAGAAGTGAGTCCATTAATAATATATATCATGGTGTCTTCAAGTCAACAAGCTCGCTCTCTGATTATTTTTTGGGTCATGAGAATGTCATGAAATCATGGAGACGGAACGAAAAAGACAAATTTCAAATGTGCTCGGCCTGTGGTTGTCCCTGTTGTAGATAACTTCCCAGTGTTAAGACAGACCGTTTCAATTTATACGAGTAAGTTATACTCAATGTTTGAGGAAGAGTTATTACATGGTTTATGTAGTTTTGCTGTGGAGTTCTCAGCAAACATGGATTCATAATTTTACATAAAAAATTTGGATGATAAGAGGATGGGTAAAACTTTGGATTGTTAAACTAGACAAAATTAATTTTAAAATTACGTGCAGTTGCGAAAAAATTGAAATGATGGGTTTATTATGTGTTCACTCTCTGAGGGTTCTTAGCCTAGAAAATATAATAATGATTTCTGATAAATACCTTTAATTGTGGTGGTCTGTTAATGCAAAAAATGGACATCTATAACAGTTATGGACATAGACATCTCAATGAGACATAAATGCTTCCAAGTTTTTCAAGTGGCCTCATATTTCACACACATGTTAAAAAATTTGCATCACAAATTAGTATTAAAGCACAAGAAAATGAACTAGCTGAGCATTGCATGTTGGAGTCATTGAAGAAATTATCAATTGATGTCGAGGAAATATTGAGTGGGAGAGAACCTCAGTCAAAGCAAAAATCAAATAAGAAAAAAACATTGAATAAAGAGTGTAATTTGAATGATCCAGCAAAGATGCGGATGCGACGTAAATTTCTTTACAATGTCGGATTGTCTTAGTCAGGTACATAACTAAAATTCAAAACCATTTGACTTCCCTTTTTTGTTACATTTTCTTAAATATTCACTCGTAATTACTCAAAGTTAGCATGAATTGCCTACACCGCATCCCACGGAAATATATGCAAGCATATTGATGGATTTAGATTATGACATATAATTCTCCCAAAAACTTATAAGGAATAACTGGGTGGACGGTTTTGTGTACGTTCTTAAAAATTTGGCAATCTATTGTTTTAAGTTAGCTTGGAATCAGAAAAAAAAATTTGTGACAAATTCAGTAAAAAACATTAACTTAGCATTGAGGTTGTATTATCATTTTTTTTTTAATTTGTTTGATGCGGTTATTTTTGTGTCGTTATGTTATTGCGGTTGTTTTAGGTGTTATTGAGGCTTTACCATTGTTTTATTGGAGTTCTTATCGCGGTGTTATTGGAGTTATTTACGTTGTTTTATTGGAGTTCTTATCATGGTATCACCTCAATAACACCACGGTATCACCTCAATAACACGACAAGAAAGCATCAATAACTCCGCGAGATCGCCATATTACCCTTTTAGTGGAGTTTTTCGCAATGTTATTGAGGTTTTTCTACGGTGTTATTTGTATTGTTAAGCGGTGTTATTAGTGTGATTACTCACGAATTTCAGTGTTATTGAAGTGATACTGCAGTATTATGGGTTTTATTTGGGTGTTATTATGTTGTTACTGTCGTGGTTTTACAGTATTATTAGTGTTCTGTCACGGTGTTATTGGCGTGGGGTGGTCATTTTAGTGTTATTGTGGAGACTCATGATGTCTTGTTGAAGTGTTACTTAAGTATTATTGACGTGTTAAAGAGATGGTGTAGAGGTGTTATTAGTGTTATTAAGGTGTTATTGTCGTGCTTTCTTATGGCGGCTATTGCGGATGTTATTGAGGAGTACCGCCGAAAAACTCAAATAACTCTACGGAAAAACTCCAATAACATCGCAGAAAAGCCTCAATAATACCACGGTGTCACCTCAATAACACCATGGTATCATCTTAATAACATCAGATTATAGTGTTATTGGGGTTTTTCCGCAGCGTTATTGGTGTTGTTCAACGATGTTATTATCATGATTACTCGATTGATTTTTGTGTTATTGAAGTGATGTCGCGATATTATGGGTGTTATTGCGGTGTTATTGTCGTGGTTTTGTGTATTATTGGTGTTATGTCGCGGTGTTGTTAGCATGATTTTGTGGTGGCTATTTCAATGTTTTTAAGGTGACTCATGGTCTCTTATTATAGTGTTACTTAGGCATTATTGACGTGTTATAGAAGGCACCGAGGTGTTATTGGTGCTACCGACAGCTATTGTGGGTGTTATTGAGTGTCATTGAGGTGTTATTGTGGTATTATTGGAGTATTATGGTAACATTTAGGTATTATTACATTGTTACCTAGGTGTTGTGGCGGTTGTACTGAGTTTGTATTGCGGAGTTATATTTATTTTATTGCGATTGATGCAGTTGTTATTGGTGTTGTTTTTACGGCCGCTATGTAATTGTGGTTGTATTAAGGTTGTTATTGCAGTGTTATTATATTTGTATTGAGATGTTATTGCAATTACATTGACGTAATACCGTGGTGTTTAATGAGGTGATGTCGCGGTGTTATTGAGGTGATACCACAATAACATGGAAATAACATCTTAATAATGTCATTTGGGAAACTCAGTCAATCCTCCACAGTTCCCTCAAATAACAACACAGTAACACCATGATAATCCCTCAATGCCACCGCAAAATATCCTCATATTAATAATGTTGCAATGATTGCCCCAATGATACACTAAATTACACAAGTCCAAATAACACAATAGTTGTCGCAAGACCATGCAAATAACATTGATTAAAGCGATAATAAAACCAGAATATAACCGCAATAATACATAAATAACACCGCAATAACACCATTTGAGTAACTTAGCCGAGCTGCCGCAGTTCCCTCAAATAAACCAAAAAACACCATGATGATCCCTCAATACCACTGCAAATATCCCCACATTAGTAATATTAGAATGATTGCCCCAATAATACGCAAAATTACATAAGTTCAAACAATTCCACAGAAGCCGCAAGTCCACTAAAACAATAATACATAAAGTTGCAATAATATCAGAATATAACCACAATAACACGAAAATCACACCGCAATAACGTCATTTGCGTAAATCAGCCGAGCTGCCGCAATTCCCTCAAACAACACCACAATAACACAGTGATGATTCATCAATACCACTGCAAATATCTTCGCATTAATAATGTCGCAATGATTGCCCCAATAATACACAAAATTACACAAGTCCAAATAACACAGTCGTCGCAAGACCACGCAAATAGCACCGCATAAAGCCGTAAAAAAATCAGAATATAACCACAATAACACAGAAGTACACCGCAATAATGCATGCCAATTCCTTCAAAAAACACCACAATTCAATACCACTGCAAATATCCCCGCATTAATAATGCCGCAATGATTGCCCCATGACCAAAGAAAAATATGTTGAGATTTTCATACCTATTTTATACTGTTTTTAATGATATTGCACTTTAAAGNAAAATAATTTGGGAGATGTTCAAGCAACTGAAAGATGAGAAGTCTACTCAACAAAGTATGTAAAATATCATTAGAATAAATGGAATAGATTGGGACAACAATAAGAGCAATCTGTGGATAGTATAGTAAAAAGATCTATCATCAGGGGATCACATTGGGGAATATATCTTGGTGAGATACAACATTGATGAAATTTAGCTCAAGAGTTCATTTTAAAATTTAAAATAAAGTTAGTTTGTTACCAATCAATAACCTCAAGTAAGCCAGTGTGTTTCAATGACCATAAAATGCAATAACTAAAGAAAAATGGAGAAAACCCAAGAAACATCCAAAGAGGAACACTTACAAAAGACATATATTTGATAAACCCTATAACCATTATTAGATATAAGTCAGAAAAAAAGACTATTGGAAACAGCACCCTCAACTCTTCCATGAAAATGAAAGAAAGAAAAAATAATCAATAATTTGTGGTAGACAACAAGGATGACCCATCCCTTATCTACAAACTACAATGGCAATGCTAAAGCAAAGAGTGACAAGGTCGTCCTCCTATATGGACACGTTGAGGAGATGCTCACTTTGACAATATAAGTCCAAGCAAAAGATGATCAAAGCCACCATTGACACTGATAGTAAAAAAACCTCATTTCTCCCAATTTGGTACAGAAATAGAGAAAAACACCACACACTATCCAAATCCTTATTCCTTAAATTAGATTCAGAAGGGTTTAAAAAATGAATGATTATTAGTAATGCTCGAAATTTGCAACCACCAAGGTATATAGTGATGAGATGGCTTGTGAAGCGGTTCCAAATTGGTTTTACTTGATACTTACCTGGTCATCATCGATAGTTCATACTTCAATAATCACATCAATGTTAGCTTACAAAGGAAACAACCCTTTATATAAAATGGATAATAGTGCATGAAAACAAAATAACAAGTCAATTAGGTAGATCATCTAACATAAGTTGGAAAATCTTACTAATGCTAGTATTCCCTAGGGAAATTATAGCAAAAAGTTAAATTCTCTATATTTATTAAATTAGGCAAAAAGGTGTCAAAAAGAGGCAGAAGTGGACGAAGAAGCAAAACATATAACCAATCTTTGATCCATTGTTATTAAATCTATACATATGTTAAAACAATTAGTAGGATTGATTTCCCTGATGTGGGGGTGGTCAAAAAGACATGCAATTGTGCAATGACATGTAGTCAATTAGCCCGAGACCAAGAACAACAACAAAAAAGCCTTTATCCCACCAAGTGGCAGGGGGCGACTACATGAATTATTTTAATCCATGGAGCCATATTGAGTGTATTATTTTCATTTAATTCTAATAGATTAAGATTATTTTTATACATTCTACACAATTCTTTTGCATCTACCTTTCTTATTAAAAAGACATCTAAAACATATACTCTCCTAACAGAAACATCAAACAGTCGATGTTTAATATGACCAAACCATCAAAGACGGCTCTCTCTAATGTTGTCTGCCACTGGAGCTACACAAGTCTTTCAGGAATATATTTGTTTCGCATTTTGCCTCCAAGTGTAAACCGACTCATCCACCTAAGCATTCTCATCTCAATAACACTGACTACTATGCAAGTTAATAATTACAAATAAATTAAAAAAATAAACATATTTAGAAAATGATAAATAAAGCTATAACAAAATCTAATTTGTGTGTAATTTTGAATGTAATTTTATTTGAAGCCTAGTTGGGTATTTGGTCTTCCGTGAGACACTAGTACCATACTTTGCTTGACACTCACTTATTATCGAATACTTAACTTTTTAGTATTAATGAACATAGTAAGAGTTTGCATGATTGTAAATGATTTGGCAATTGCTCAAAACTGAACTGCATATTAACCATAAGGGCGATTGCTAACTACAAACTACTCTCAATTACTATGGCTTAGATCTACTCGTCATTTATTAGTTGGTTGAGTTTGTAGGTTTAAATATATTATTTTCAGTACATGATGAACTACAGTTAGTATTAAACCACCATCCTACATGAATTACTTGTCTGTAACAACTTTATTTTATTTAATTATTGGCGACACTAATAAAATAGTAAATTGTGCTAGCTATGTTATATGGATCTAGAAAGACTTGGGCTTATTGTATAAAAAATTATCTTAATTTACAAGAACTAAATGAAAATATGACACAAAATAGAATGTAATGGAGAAAAAGGATTTATGTAACCGACCACACGTAGTGGGATTAAGGTTTTTTTTTGTTGTTGTTGTTGTTGTATGTTATATGGATCTATAAGCTTTTTTACAGAAAAATTTTATAATTATTATGCTTGAAATTGCTACTTAACTTTGGAGTTATTTAAATGTCTTCAGAAAAAATATTATGAAAAATCATAGTTATTTCAAAAGCTTCATTGATTATATGATTGGTTTCCTGTGTTAAAACCTAGGTTTATAGGGGACACATAGCATAACTTTGCACATTCGTATATGTTATCCTTGTTAAGGAGGATTAAGGGTCTGTTTCGGGCAGCTAAAGCTTATCCAAATAAGTCGTTTATCTTGTTAAGTAGTTGATAAGCAGATGATCCAGATAAGCAGTCTGACTATTTAGTTTGTGGTTTGGAATACAGTTGATTCTGAATAAATGATCATTCTGTCTCTGTTTTTTATAAGTTGTTTAACTGTTTGGTTTGTGCGTTTTGTAAACAATTGATTTGCAGATTTTTTTATTTAATGGAATAATTTGTCACACAGAACTTGTATGTTCTCAACAACACTGCAATGTCTACTCATTAGATATTTTACAACTACTCCACCCCCTTAATAACAGTACCAAAAAATATAGACCTCACCCAATAGTGATATCATAAAACCTAAAAAAAAGAAAATATAATGTTAAAATTACAAGGAAAAAAGTGAAAATATTCATTTTAAAATATAGAAGCATGTCACGACCAATGTTGCTCAGTTCTGACACCCCATAATCCCGAGCAAACTTATCCGGCTGGGAAGTAGTCAAACTACAAACAACGTTCTCAAGTTGTGATATCGATGATCCCCGAGCAACGATGTCCGCTTGGGATAATGTAGAAAAGGGCGTACTATCAGCCCACCTGAAGAACTTGCAGTCTTGTGATCCGTGTGCTTACTGCGGGCACTGTAAAATTGCCACCCGTAGCTATCTTGTTGACGTGACGTGAGTAATAAGGATGACAGTCCGCAGTGGCATAACACTTGTTTGGACTTTCCTGAAAATCTGTAACTAAGCTTAGTACAATTATTTAAGAGAGAAAAGACCAGTCAGGAAATTACATGAAAAAAAAACAATCGTTCAATTTGAAAAAATATGAATAAAAAAATATTCAATTCAATGTTGATATAAGAATATAAAAATGGAAGATTTATATACGAGCCAATCAATTGCTATAAACCCTATTCATTGCTATGATCATTGCGAACCAACTTCAACTGTAGACAACAAAACTTGAATAAAAGAGCATTGATATGATTTGGAAACATAAATGACATAAATGATTTTAACAAACTTAAGAGGGGGATTTACATACATAACACTAACTTATTATGTTTTACCTATCTAATGCTATAACATCCTAACAAATGATATTGAAACGTATACATGAAAATATATGTTTTACTTCAAAAAAGTTAATATTAGTATGACTTTTTATATTGTTTAGAAATTATATGTTCTATAAGTAAATATAAAGAGTTAGGTGTTAGAGGTGTAAATTTAACACTTACGGTACATGTGTATGGTTCACATACAGCTGGACATCCTCTTGCTTGCCTCAAAAACCAATTTAGCGGCCATGGAACTTTGTTCTCTCTCAGCACAGCATGCAGCAAACTCCACATCCTTATTGAAGTTTTTAAATAAATACAATGATCACATTGAGAAGGTCCTCTCAAGTTCGTTGATATCATTCATGTCATTTATGTTTCCAAATCATATCAATGCTCTTTTATTCAAGTTTTGTTGTTTGCAATTGAAGTTGTTCGCAATGATCATGGCAATGAATAGGGTTTATAGCAATTGATTGGCTTGTATATAAATTTTCCATTTTTTATATTCTTATATCAACATTGAATTGGGTATTTTTTTTATTCCAATTTTTTTTCAAATTGAACGATTGTTTTTTTTTTCATGAAATTTTCTGATAATTGTAGTAAAATGAGTTACAGGTTTTCGGGAAAGCCCGAGCAAGTGCTATATAGTTGCAGACTGTCGTCCTTATTACTCACATCACGTCAACAACATAGCTACGGACGACAATTTTACAAGTGCCCGTGATGGGCACATGAATCGGAGGACTGCAAGTTCTTTAGCTGGGCAGCAGTACGTCTATTTCTACGTTAACCCAGCCAGACATAGTTGTTCGATGATCGTCAATATCACAACTTGAGAACGTCGCTTGTAGTTCGACTACTTCCCCGCCCACAAGTTTGCTCGGGGTTCTGGGGTGTTATAACCGAGCAACGTTTGTCGTGACATGCTTCTACATTTTAAAATGAATATTTTTATTTTTTCCCTTATAATTTTAACAAGTCATTTCTTCTTTTTTTTAGGTTTCATGATACTCATTATTAGGTGAGGTTTATATCTTTTTGTACTGTTATGAAGGGTGTGTAGTGGTCGCAAAATATCTAATGAGCAGACATTTCAGTTTTGTTGATAACATTATAATTTCTGCGTACCAGATTGTTTATTTAACTAAAAAAATCTGCAAACCAGCTGTTTACAAAACACACAAATCAAACAGCTAAACAACATATCAAAAACAAGAGCAGAATGGTCATTTATCCAGAATCAGTTGTTTTCCAAACACACAAACCAAACAGTCAGACAACTTATCCGGATCAGCTGCTTATTATCGGAGGTCGTCCAGAGAAGTTCACCCTTTCTTTAAGTTCAATCTAGTTCGATCTTGTGCAACTTAGTGAATTTTGTGCATTTCGTGTGCGTGTGGGTGGATAAGGTCTTGAAGAAGTTTTCCTAGGGCTTGAGATCCTATTGGGAACGTCTCCTTAAGTCTCCACAAGATAGTCCTTAACCACTCGACCATACGACGATGGTTTTGAGATCATCAATGTGAGACATCACAAGAGAAATAGAAAGTGGCTGGAATTTCTAAATGGATGGATTCCAATACTAATTTTCTAAAATAGTCAATAGGAACCCTTAGAGCTAGATCCTAGGATCTTAAGGAAAAGAGTAATAACCTCAAAATGAGATCAACAGTAGGATGAAGGTTTAATACTAACTAATATTCTGCATGTACTGAAAATAATATATTTCAAACTACCAACTCAATCGACTAATAAATGACAAGTAGATCTAAGCCATACTAATTGAGAGTAGTTTGTAGTTAGCAATCGCCCTTATGGTTAATATGCAGTTCAGTTTTGAGCAATTGCCAAATCATTTACAAGCCTGCAAACTCTTCCTATGTTCATTAATACTAAAAAGTTAATTATTCGATAAAAAGTGAGAGTCAAGCAAAGTATGGTACTAGTGTCCCACGAAAGACCAAATACCCAACTAGGCTTCAAATAAAATTACATTAAGAATTACACACAAATTAGATTTTGTTATAGCTTTATTTATCATTTCCTATATATGTTTATTTTTTTAATTTATTTGTAAATATTAACCTGCATAGTGGTCAGTCCGACAATCCGTAGTATTACAAAAGCTAGACTCTTGTCTTATTATCAATCATTCACAATCTATAAGCCTCATGAGCCAAAAATTCCTCTCCAATTTTCAAGAAAAAATATATATACATGCTATAGCACTTTCAATAAGCAGGCATCACTAATCATAATATACAATTCTACTATATAAATAGAGGGGGAAAATATTCAATAAAACACATAAAATTTAAATCATTTTCTGGTCTACATTGTAACAGAGATCCAGGAAAGATAGTCCTAGAGTTTGTTTCTATGATTTGTCTAGGCCAAAATCTACCACCTTTGTCTATCTCCCACCTATCACCCGTTGTTAATGTTGAATTCCCATCATCACAGTTTACCTTCCAAATGGCTTCCCACTCACAATCCTCAATTTGTCACTAAAACCCGTCCTTCGACACCAACTATAATCACTAGAAACTAGACTAAAATAAATTCTTATTCTTTTAACCTATTCCTCGTCAAATTTTAGATGGAGCCACGAAGAAAATGATTTGGTGCGCTAAAGAAAAAGATATATTGTAATATCTAGACACAGGTACTATAATCCATTAATCAACAAATTTGGATGCAAGAAGAGCACAAGCCTAGCTCCATATTTAAGTGGAACCCATCTTTTAGTGTGATAGAATCCAAGTTTCTATCAACATTATTCAATAAAATGAAAGATGGGAAGTTTCAACATATGGTGTGCCAAATGGCTAAACACCAAAGGTTCCTACACCCAAGCAACTCAAAAACCTCAATACTATTTTCCTTAATTCATACTGATCTTGGACTATTCCGCTTCATTAATATTAATGGGGGTTAAATAATTTGTTACTTTCATAGATGATTAGTCACACAAAACCTAACATTTTCTCATGAAAATAAACCTTTCCCATATTCCATAAAATAATCCTTACCAAATATTAATTCAATGTATTAGCTCTAGTAATGGGAAGGAATATTTAAATCAAACACTAATATCTTATGATGAAAGATCTTCTCATGAAAATAAATCATCTGATGAATGATCTTATACTGACTTCCCACAACAAAATGAAGTTGCATCAGGAAAAATTAGCCATGTCCTTAAAACTATTACGGCCCTACTCTATAAAAAAAAACTGTTTCAATTTTTTTAAGGAAGACACTTTAATTGCTACACTCCGAATAAATGACCTCCCCGCTAGAACTTTTAGAAAACAAAATAACTACTAATTCCTCCCCCCCCCCCCAAAAAAATAGTTTTTCTTTCCGGACAACACTTACAGTTTCAACTAAAAGCTGTTGGAAATGTTGGTTCATCAACACCAACAAAACACTAAACTAGATCCAAGAACCATAAGATGCATCTTCATTAAATACTCTGACTCAGAAAAGGTATAACTGTATAAGAGTTATCATCCCAATAGCAAAAAAACATCATCTCCACGAATGTTACCTTTGCTGAAAAAATCAAAAACTCTATGATCAAACTCGTCTTCAATGGAGGCCCTGAAATGAAGACAGCTTTGATTTACTCACACTTGATCTCAAAACGACCCAATTGACCAAAAAAGTCTCAAGTAACTCCGCAAATTTCCAATATATACAAGTAGCCTCCCAAAAAACAATCTACAACACAATTTATCATAAAGAACAAAACCATTAGGACGAGCAACTTCAATTAAAAAAGATAGACAGTCCAACATTGAACCAAAGCATGTTCAACCACCCATATTTGTGCAAGATAGCCATCAAGCAGTGACAGTAAGATCGCTACCTCTGAAATTCAAACCCACCATGATATCATTATTTATATCACACTGGGGGAGGAAATATAAATATACACCCAACATCTAACAGCCAATTTTATTTCTTATTCCAATATGTTCTCCTTTACAAAATCTTTCTTACTGTAATAAATGCTTTCAATATTCCAAGAACTATCCAAAAGGTACTTTGAGAACAAAGAATTAAAAAATATCATAATTAAAATGAGAGCACTTAAAAGTAACAAAAAATAAAAGATGATGGAATTGCCAAAACGAAAAAAATAAAGAGGATGTAAGTGAGTAAACAATAAGGAATAAATCTAGACTCATGGTAAAATGCTATATGCAAAACTATGGAGTGGATTATGAATAAATTTTAGCACAAGTCACAAAGCTAAACACTATCAAAATATTTGTATCATGCGCACCCAACTTCACAAGGTCCTTCGAGTGGTTAGAGGTTAAAAAAAAAAATCCTTACATGGCAAAATACAAAAGGTCGCCTTTATGGAACCTCCACCAATTTTTAATCAAGATTTCAGTACTGACCAAAGACAAAGATAAAAGTAAGCTATATATGAGCTTAAAAAATCTCCAAGAGCATGATTTAGGAGTTTACCAAAACCATGAAAATATGAAATTCAAATACTGCCTAACAAAACACATTTCATTCATAAGAGAATTCATCGAAGATAAAGTTACAGTTCTCATAATGTATGTGGATAACATGATTGTAATAGTTAATCTCAAGGATATTAAAAAATGAAAGATCAACTATCCACAGAAATTAAAGATAGAGAACATTTAAATATTTCTTTGGAATTGAAGTGATCCGCTCAAAGGCGATGATATTTATCTCTCGATAAAGATACATCCTTGATCAACAAAAGGAGATAGGTATGATATGATGCAAGGCGTTAAAAATTTCAATTGACTACTACCACAAACATGGAGGGGCAAGTGATGGTGAGACTTACGGTAAAATGCTATATGTCAAACTACGGAGTGGATTATGAATAAATTTTAGCACAAGTCACAAAGCTAAACATTATCTAAATATTTTTATCATGGGCACCCAGCTTCAAAAGGTCCTTAAAATGGATATATGTAAAAAAAATTTTAAAAAAATATATCTTACATGGCGAAATACAAAAGATTGCCTTTATGGAACCTCCACCAATTTTTAATCAAGAGTTCAATATTGACCAAATACAGAGATAAAAGTAAGCTCTATACGAGCTTAAATAATCCCCAAGAGCATTAAAATAAGAAATTCAAACATTTCCTAACAAAACACATTCCATTCATAACAAAATTCATCAAAGGTTAAGTTAAGAGTTCCCGTAACGTATGTGGATAATATGATTGTAATAGTTAAAAATCTGAAGGAAATAAAATGAGTGAATAATACTCTATGAAAAAAATTAAAGTCAAAGATCTGAGAAAAATTAAATATTTCCTTGGAATTGAAGTGATCTGCACAAAGGCGATGATATTAATCTATCAACAAAATAACATCATTGATCTACAAAAGGAAACGGATATGATATGATGCAAGGCATCAAAAATTTCAACTGAATACTACCACAAACATGGAAATGCAAGTGATGGCTAGACTCATGGTAAAATGCTTTACGCAAAACTATGGAGTGGATTATGAATAAATTTTAGCACAAATCACAAAGTTAAACACTATCTAAATATTTTTATCATGGGCATCCAACTTCACAAGGTCCTTCAAGAGATTGGATGTTTAAAATAAATAAAAAAAATCTTACGTGGAAAGCTACAAAATATTGCCTTCATAGAACCTCCACCAATTTTTAATCAAGAGTTCAATACTGACCAAATACAAAGATAAAAGTAAGCTTTATATGAGCTTAAATGATCCCCAAGAGCATGATTTAGGGGTTTACCAAAGCTATGAAAATATGAAATTCAAACACTGCCTAACAGAACACATTCCATTCATAAAAGAACCCATCGAAGGTATAGTTCCCAAAATGTATGTGGATAACATGATTTTATAATTAAAAATCTCAAGGAAACAAAAAGAGTGAAAGATCAACTACCCAAAGAAATTAAAGTCAAAGATCTAAGAAGAATTAAATATTTCCTATTAATTGAAGTGATCTGCTCAAAGGCGATGATATTTATCTCTAACCAAAAATACAACATTGATCTACAAAAAAAAATGGGTATGATATGATGCAAGGCGTCAAAATTTTCAATTGTATACTACCACAAACATGGAGAGGCAAGTCATGGCTTGGAAGTCAACAAAAAAAGTTATCTAAAATAGATCGAGCTTGTCTACCTCACCTATACAAGATAAAACATAACATTTGATGTAAATGTGCTAAGTCAATCTATGCATAATTTTAGAGATGCATCTAAAGGCAACATACAAAATTCTTCAATGTCTGAAAGCAATATCATAAAAAATAATAATAATAAATCTTACTCGAGAAATAAAAAGTTCAATTTAGAAGCATAAATTGATGCTAATTAGGACAAACCCCTTACAAAAAAGGAGGATTTAATAATTAAGAGAAGCAATAAGTAAGATTTAAGAAGATTAAATTGAAAACNTTACAAAAAAGGAGGATTTAATAATTAAGAGAAGCAATAAGTAAGATTTAAGAAGATTAAATTGAAAACCGAAGCATATTGCTTTAGCAAGGCGTAAACCAAGAATCAAGTCGATGCATTAACTGCATATATGACAAACTATTGATAAATTGATATAATTTATTATTACATAGACATTAGCTTCATATCTCAATCTTAAATGATGATATAAGAAAGAAGTTTAGAATAAGGGAAACGAAGTCTTACTAGGTCTACCTCTCTTAACATAAGATGAATCTAAAACATCTACTCTCCTAATCGGATCATCATATGGTAAACGTTTAATGTGAACAAAGCATCTCATACGACAGTCTCTAATTTTGTCCGTCACTGGGGCTACACAATCCTATCACGGATATAATCATTCCGCATTTTGTCTCTAAGTGTAAAGCCACTCATCCACCTAATCATTCTCGTCTCGGCAACACTTAACTTAGTAAAGCCTAATAAAATACAAATAAAATCTAAATCATTTCTCATCTTTTCAAACACTATTGTGATTATCCTTATTTAGATCAATCTAGAATAATAATATTTTTTATCGATAAAAGAAGATATGGTTTTGAATAGCAAACAAATGAGTAAGAATGAATTAAAAAATCGCCATATTCTCTTCTTTCTCCAAATCTCAATTTTTTTCATTCACTCTTAATTCATGAATTCTCCCCCATATCTTATAGATATCATTCAAGCTTTTTCCTTGTTGATTCTCATTAAAAATGAGGGATTCAAATTTCAACTTCTTGTCCATTCGATTCTCTACAACTTCAGCATTCAAGTTTTTGGAAAAATTAGTTNTAGATATGACAATGCTTTGGATGTTTCTCCTTCTGAGGAAGCCTGGAGCAACAGTGGTGCTGTTTATACTCCATCTTATACAAATTCCAAAAGAAATGGTGTCACATCTCTTTTGGACATTGTTTCTGCTACAGAGGATTTGGGAGCATTGAGATTGTCATCAAAACCGGTATCAGGCAACAATCAGAGTGATATTTCACCAATGCATAGTTTGAGCTTTAAATTTGGTTGCCAACCTACACCAACACCTTTGAACTCCATTGATCTCAATTGCTTCAAAAGATCTAGATGTGATGATCACTCTGAAGTGGAGAAAAGGGAGAACTTATTAGCATCAGGTGCAAGGATATCTTGGCGAGATGGACTTCTTAGTAGGATCTTTGAGATGGCTGAATTGGATTCTTATCACAGTTTCTTTGATGTTGATAAAGATGGTGATGCCAAATCTGATTTTGGTTTTAAATTTTCCTTAGAAAATGGGAGTTTGTCTGTTGAAAAAGGAAATGGTTTTGGATCATATGAGTTTCCAGTCGGCAAAAACAAAATTGTTCATAAGTGTCCATCAAAAGTTCCTCTTTTGGGGCCCATTTCATTTGCCGAATCAATTAGCATAGAAGGTGGTCTCGTCTCTTCGGATGATTCTGATTGGACACTATTTTACAAGAATAATCTATTTGAAGTTTGAATGTATGTTTACCTCTAACCCATGATTTTCCAATGAACAGAATTTTAATCCTTCTTGGGATTTTTTTTTATTTGTTTCAAGGAAACTGTGTTATTTTCATGTCGCTGAGTTCGGAAAGAATTTTACATACGGAGTACGGACTCACCTCTGCATCCCGATCCAATAACACAATGTCAAGTGTATTTCAATGGCTCTTCTTTAAAAAATATAAATTTATTAGTCGAAATGCAAACAAATTTTAAAATTTTGTACACTTGGCTTAATTTTATTGAAATCCGGACGCAGAGCTGTGTCAGAATCGGACTCCGTATGTAAAATTTTCTCGATTGGAGAAAATATTGCGTCTGGACACTCTTGCGCCGACGCGATGCATCTGATTTTTTTTTTCTTTTGGGAGTATCGTGTTTGTTGTCTAGACATTGCTTGCGTCCGGACTACGGATGCAATATTTTCTCCACCCATTGTGAGCTATAATCCTGGCATGTGCTTTAAATAACAATTTTGCATGTGATTGTGTTTTTGCTTTCAAATGTTGTGCTTTTTGGTTGGGACTTACCCATTTGGCATGAATATAAATAAGCAAAGAATAGATAAAAGGATATTGCCTTAAAAATTTTGTGTTGCTTGCCATGCCTTGATCAAGCAAGCGGATTTCCCTGCTCCATTGGAACAATGGAACAATTGCTTATATCCTTGTGTATACCTTATGCAAAGTTGGGGCGTCGAATTTGGCATGGATATCAAGACAAGAATTTTCTTTTATTTCTATATAACTTGACTTCGCCAAAAATAATAGGGTGGCAAGTAGAGTTTGGACACATGAGTCAACCAATAAGTGCCAACTTCTTTCCATGATGCAATATTTTCTCCACCCATTGTGACCCATTGTGAGCTGTAATCCTGGCATGTGCTTTAAATAACAATTTTGCATGTGATTGTTTTTTGCTTTAAAATGTTGTGCTTCTTGGTTGGGACTTACCCATTTGGCATGAATATAAATAGACAAAGAATAGATAAAAGGATATTGCCTTAAAAATTTTGTGCCGCTTGCCATGCCTTGATCAAGCAAGCGGATTTCCCTGCTCCATTGGAACAATGGAACAGTTGTTTATATCCTTGTGTATACCTTATGCAAAGTTGGGGCGTCGAATTTGGCATGGATAGACAAGAATTTTCTTATATTTCTATATAACTTGACTTCGCCAAAAGTAATAGGGTGGCAAGTAGAGTTCGGACACATGAGTCAACCAACAAGTGCCAACCTCTTTCCATTTGCTAAACTAGCCATGCGCCGCTCTGTCAAAAGCTCTTCACGCCTACTGAAAGTGGAGGAAACTCTCGACAGCTCTTGATCTTCGGGAAAACCTTAATGCTGCTTCCAGTTCCTTGTCATTTGAATGACTTTAAACCAGTGAATAGGATCGTGCAAAGAGATCAGATCCTACAAAAAAAACTCATTCTCATTTTACATTTGCTCAAAANGAGAGTTCGCAATTCTGATGAGGCTATAATAGTCTGATATACCTATAAGGTCATGACGAAGTTTGCAGTTCTGGTTAGGCTTCAGTAGATTGATAGAGAGCGAATGAGAAATGTTCATTATCCATGGTCTAATGGGAGAAGATTGTAGATGATAAAAAAAAATTCAAACTTAAAATCTTGTTCCTGAGTTTCATCTACTTGACTTGCAATTTTAGAGTAATAAAGTAAGGTTGATGCTCAAGGAATATCATGTCCATGGATTGATAGAGGGACAATGAGAAATATTCATTATCTTTGTATTGTAAATAAATGTGAACGAAAACTAAACACCCAAAGATTTTTGTGAGTAAATGATTTTGATCTTAAAAAATAAATAGAGATGAATTTGAACAANAAGAGTTCGCAATTCTGATGAGGCTATAATAGTCTGATATACCTATAAGGTGATGACGAAATTTGCAGTTCTGGTTAGGCTTCAGTAGATTGATAGAGAGCGAATGAGAAATGTTCATTATCCATGGTCTAATGGGAGAAGATTGTAGATGATAAAAAAAAATTCAAACTTAAAATCTTGTTCCTGAGTTTCATCTACTTGACTTGCAATTTTAGAGTAATAAGGTAAGGTTGATGCTCAAGGAATATCATGTCCATGGATTGATAGAAGGACAACGAGAAATATTCATTATCTTTGTATTGTAAATAAATGTGAACGAAGACTAAACACCCAAAGATTTTTGTGAGTAAATGATTTTGATCTTAAAAAATAAATAGAGATGAATTTGAACAATTTGAAATTTAAATGCTTTCAAAGGCATTTTATATTAATGAGATATGTGTAAGATTACTTCTCCACAAAGATATATAAATTTGAAATATAAGGTCACTCTGACATTCTTCCAACCGCTGCTAACTCTTCCCCAACCTCTCTGGTGACTTTTCAGCCGCCCTCCAACGCTGCCCAAGACTGTTTCAGCCCCTTTTGTGTTTCGTATATAGTTATTTGTTGCATCGTCGAGTTTTTTATTAGTCTTCTTTTTTGTGTTATTTTTTCGTTAAAAGTTGATATTGTATTCCTTCAAAGTCAGCAATAAAATTGTGTCGTTCGAATCATGGTTGGGGTTAACTCCGATATCATATAGGTCGACAAAATTTGAACTGTAAGTGTATTTTTAATCTTATGGCAGATTTTACTCAAAAAAAAAAGAACTTAANCTTTTCGTTAAGAGTTGATATTGTATTCCTTCAAAGTTAGTAATAAAACTGTGTCGTTCGAATCATGGTTGGGGTTAACTCCGGTATCATATAAGTCGACAAAATTTGAACTGTAAGTGTATTTTTAATCTTATGGCAGATTTTACTCAAAAAAAAAGAACTTAATTTTTTTTGTTAAATAGAGGAGGATTTAACTTTAAAGTAAAATTCAAGTGTCCTAGAAGATAAAGCTAAAGTCAAACACACTATCATTATTTCAAGTGCGTTTGAAACTTAAATGAGTGGGGTTTCGTGGATACACAACTTCATTATTTAAGCCTACAATTTACTTGAAGGCTCATTCTTAAAGGAAGTCCTAATTACATCTTCAAATTGCTAATCATCCTCCATGGGTTCAAGTTTTGAAAATAAACAATATTAGATGAGAATTTGATAATCTTTAATTATAGGGTCCAAAATAGATGAATTAACAACACATTAGAAATAAAATGCAGTAGGTTGTGGAGTTTGGTTGAATATATGAAAAAATAAATATTCACAAATTGCTAGATTATTGTTGCAGATGAAAAGTTGTTGCCCATAAATTATTGGGTTGTTATGGATGTAAATGTGTTAGCTAGGGATTCAAAATTCTATCAGCATATAAATTAAAACAAGTACTACTGCAAAAGGTTTTGCAGGAATCAAGCCATTCTCGAAAGAGTATTTCAAAAGATGCAAAAGCCTAGCTTATGTTCCACGAAAACAGCAAGAGCAAACTTTAAAAGAAAGAAATGAAATGAATAAATAATACAAATTCTGAAAGAAACATATCCGATCTCAATCATGAAAAGAACCAAAAAAGAAACGGTAAATCCAAATATTAATATAGACTCATGCAACAATAAAATGAACTTTGTTCGCAGGCTGATATTTATTATGTCAAGAAAATTATAGGAACAAACCTCATTATAATTCAATGTGATGATTATCAAAAGGCCTAATACTTTTGAGACAAATCGTATTTAATATATTTCATCACTAGAAAGTAGAGACTTAAAATCAGCTCATCTTATATAAACCGAGATTCCTTTGAGCCTTTGAAGTATCTAATTCAATATAATTCCTTTGAAAATCTCCCTCCCTCCCTCTCTCTCCCTCCTTCCCTCGATGAATTTAATCCATATAGTTATGCAAATAGTTAAGATTCTTACACTTTCCTACTTTCAATGCTTACATAAGCAAGCANGAACGGTAAATCCAAATATTAATATAGACTCATGCAACAATAAAATGAACTTTGTTCACAGGCTGATATTTATTATGTCAAGAAAATTATAGGACCAAACCTCATTATAATTCAATGTGATGATTATCAAAAGGCCTAATACTTTTGAGACAAATCGTATTTAATATATTTCATCACTAGAAAGTAGAGACTTAAAATCAGCTCATCTTATATAAACCGAGATTCCTTTGAGCCTTTGAAGTATCTAATTCAATATAATTCCTTTGAAAATCTCCCTCCCTCCCTCTCTCTCCCTCCTTCCCTCAATGAAGTTAATCCATATAGTTATGCAAATAGTTAAGATTCTTACACTTTCCTACTTTCAATGCTTACATAAGCAAGCATGGAGAGGTCAAGATGCAAAAATCCATGTCAAAGAAAAATTATGTTGATGGCTAAAGAATTGTTTGAATAAAAGATACATTTAAGAAGCATCAGTGTGCCTAAATCCTTTGAAGGTCCTTTCTTCAAGAAAAATAAAAATAGTAAAAATCATTCCTCTAGTCAAACCAAGTCTCGTTGTCATGTAAAAAAAAGTAAAATTAAGTTATCCAAAACTAACCAGTTGCACAGGGATGGTTCTCTTGAAATGGTGTTTTATCAACCCTGCTAAATTTAGAATTACCAAGGACATAAGATAGGTGGAAAGCGGGCAAAACCATGCCTACCATATTAGGAAATTCAAATTACTATATTCAACGTGAAAATACCTTAATCAGAAAAAAAAAATTAGCAAGCTGCACCATCATAACCAAAAATGCCATAACTAATCCCCAGCTTACATTTACACAAAAAGAGATGCACAAGTGGATCTACTGTGATTGTTTTCACATTCACTAGCTTTTTCCACAAGTATAAACACCTTCAGCCACAACAATTTCCCACTCAAGGTACATCCATGGAAATATGAGTATCTCACCCATCCCAACCAAGCTTATATTTAATATAAAGCAAGTGACAAACTAAGGTGTAAATGATCTACATAAATTCTTACTTCTAGGTATCATAAGTTCATTAATCAGGAAACCCAATATGAAACTATGAGCTCTAAACATAGATTTGAGAAGGTTGGGTTCGCCATACTCCTCAATCATGTCCGCCATACAAGAGATAAATAATCTTTATCATCACTACCTTTATCTCGACTAGTTTGGGTCTAATTTATGAATCCCAATTACCAATTATTTGCTTTCA
>JXCR01060577.1:559094-596643 GCA_002079205.1 Phalaenopsis hybrid cultivar
TATATATATATATATATATATATATATTCAGTAAAATAAAGAGATTATAAAATTAGTTAATCATGTGCTGATTATTAAGTAAGCGCCACAAATCATCTCTTTGCTCTATAATTGAACTTTGTCGAGTTAACAGGACATACCCGCCATTTAGATTATTAATTCACATAGCATGCATACGATAAACAAATACTAACCATTTAATTAACGAATCTAACGTCCTGTTATTTATTTGTTTAATGGGACATTTACAAATATACCACAAAATTCTTATATATTTATACATATAACGTCCAAAATTTGATATTTACACTTATATCATACTGGTTTTATAAATATGCATGATTCATTTATTTATTTATTTATTTATTTTTGTGATGTTGAAGATTTATAAACATGAAGGCATTGGATGTGTAAATACATAAGAATTGTGTGGTAAATATGTAAATGTCCTTCTTTTTCGAAAATATTTATATGAGTCACTTCCTCATAATGCATGATTGTGGGACTAATTTTATGAAAGATGAATGTCTGATCTACTAACTTGTCAATGCTATTCAACGATGTTAAATTATGCATTATTAAATTAGTATCCCCAAGAAAGCTCATCTTCCTAGTCCGATCTATCAAAATATTTAGAAATTATTTTTTGGAATATCATATATAATTAGGTGGACGTGAGAGATATTAGAGTTTAGGTGTCCCTATAATATCATGAAATAGAGGAATATACGTGATGTTTGCAACGAATTTTTATTATTTGGCATGAATTTTGAGGCATTTTTTCAGGAAAAAAAAATCTCACAGATTCAAATTTAAGATTATCCAGAGCACCGATTTTAACAAGTTCATAGATAAACGAACTGTCTAGATAAGAAAAACCTATTGATACTAGCATCGGTCCAATTTGATTCTAAATAAGTCATTAAGGCAGATTTGAAGGTTTCAGATCATTAATTGGATGGCCAGATGATGAACTACAAAATTTGACATATTTATAATCAAATCAAATGTTTTGATTAGAAAAATCCAACAAGCCTAAACTCTTTTAATTTTGAGGTCATTAAGGCCCTCAAATCATTTTAAAAAACATTTTTGATCAAAGGATATCAATATAGGTCATCTGATTAAGTGGTTATCAGAGTTATTAGTCAAATGATCAAAATTATCATCCATCAGAGTCTATAAAAAAAAATCCCTCTTGAGCACAGGGGGGGCGTTCTTGGGGATTCGAATTCCGGTGTTGTTCTAGACTGAAGGCCTAACGATAAATTCCGACCTCTGTAATCATCGACCACAGTAGATTGTCAGCTTCAAAGAGGTCGGATTTCTGGAGCTTCTCGGGCAATCGTAAGACTTCGTCGAAGAAACATGATTTTAGCTGTTCGACCAAAAAAATTTATCAGAGAAGACGATCGAGCTGGGGTGAGAGGGTTATTATAGTCTTCAATTTTGTAAAATAAAGTTAATAACACACAATTAACTTTCTATTCAAACAAGGATTTCATTTTACCGACCGTAACCTTAAAATGAAACTTCTTAGGACGCAACTTTTAAACTGACCGATGAAGCCNTAATAACACACAATTAACTTTCTATTCAAACAAGAATTTCATTTTACCGACCGTAACCTTAAAATGAAACTTCTTAGGACGCAACTTTTAAACTGACCGATGAAGCCCCCTCAAATAAAGTCTTAGTGTCTTATCAAACGTTCTTTGAAAAGGAAAAAAATAAAAAAAAAATGAATGATTTTGGCCAACAAATCACAACTAGCCTCATTTGTATTAGTTTTTATTATTCATTGCACATAAAATAGCTTTTAAGTCATACAAATAATAAATAATACAAAAAAAAAAAATCAAAGCAAGCCAAAAAATAATTTTAAGCTTTGCGTTGTAATTAATCTATAGGTTAAGATGCCTATAAATATTTCCTCTCATTTAGTTCTAGAATAATGTCAAGGAAAATGAAGTCATTGGTGACACATACTCTTGACCCTATAAAAATAAGGGGCATTTATAACAATTATATATTGTCTTGCGGGTCTAGTTTTAGTCAACCTTTTTGACCCTTTGACCAAATAAAAAAACAGATATACCTATCCACCGACCAATTATTTGACTTTAAAAAATCTTATAAAACTCAAAATTTCTATTTTAGTTTTATTATGTAATAATAATAATGGACTTGTTTGGGAACATTTTTATTTTTTATTTTCTATTTTTTATTCTAAGTTTCTTATATTTTGATTTGAATTAAAGTATATTTAGTTGAGGTACTTAAATTTAAAAACACATAAATTGTATTGAATATTTCTATAAATAATGTGATTTAGTTTTGAAAATAAAATTAAAAAATATACTATCCAATTATATTTTTAAAAATAAAAATAAAGATATAAACAAAAATAAAAAATAAAAGTGATATTGCACATATCCTAAACTTTCATATTTACGCACATATCACTTTTGTTTATAATATCTCATAAAAATAATAATATTATTATTTTCTTAAACAATAATATATATGTTATGAATATTGAAGCGGAATAAAACATGAATTGACACAAACCAGAAGAAGAACACGGAGTTTTAACGAGGTTCGACAAAGAATTGTCTATGTTCTTGGGAGCGAGCGACAACTTCACTATTTCAGAGAAGTTACAATTATCATCCCATAGGGTTACACATATATTTAGACATATATAAACCCACAAATAAAATTACTATCACGCCCTCGCTCCCCCAACCCCCTTTATTCCAAGAGACACTCATTTTCACCAGGAGGCACACCTCTTCACCAAGAAACTCCAACTCTCTATATATGAGTCATACCTAACAATTCTCCACCTTGACGAATATCTAGCCCCATATGAGATATGCATCACCTGGTATATATACATGTGTATACCAAACAAATCTTCGCCTTAGTGAATATTCAATCTCTTTAGGAGAAAACCTCCACTTTGCGAATATCAAATCCTTTAGGAGAAAAATTTTCACCTTGCGAATATCTTGCCCTTTAGAAGAAATATCTCATGGAGTTTCTTATACTAAAATGGGTTGGGCAACCAAACCATCTAACCTAACTTGGTTAAAGTTCCTGTTGCATTTTCACCATATGATTCAACAGAGGGATTTCCACCTGCAACTGTACTTCCTATCAATTTATAGATGTTACCTACAGTGATCTTCCCTTTCATCACAGTCAGTGCACCATTAACAATTCCAATGGTTTCCTCATTCTCATTTGTCTTAAGAATGAAATCATTTATGTGTATAGTGCCAAGAATATCAAATCTTCTTCAATTCTGAAACATGTCTGACATCACATAATGTTCTGACAGTATCATCATACATCTTAATTCTGACTTTATCAATATCAACAATATTGTAACGTCTATTTATCACCCAAATAGACTGAACCAGAATCAGATAACTTGTATAAAGTAAATCACTCTCTGTTATGTGTTATGTGATAAGAACATCCTGAATCAAGAATACATCCATCCTTTAACTGAGTTGTTGTAACTGAAAGCGCATCACAATCACTGTAATCTGCAATGTTACTTTGCACCATATTCACAGCCCTTAAAGATACATCATGAGTCTTCTTCTTGAGTATTGGACAATCTCTCTTCATATGTCTCTGTTCCTTACACTTAAAGCAATGAATCTTCTTTCCTTTAGGCTTTGACCTGGAACTTTGCTTTACAGAATTCTCTTTCTCCTCCTTACTTTCATAATTCGGGTTACCCTTAACATATAAACAATTACCATGAGAGCTTTCCTCTACATTCTATTTTTGCTGGTTATGAGCCAACAATGCTGCAGTAATGCCATCAATTTTAATTGTTTCTTTCTCATATGTAAGAGTACTCACCAAATGTTCATAAGAAGTAGGCAATGAACACAAAAGAATGATTGCTCGATCTTCATCCTCAATATTCACATAAAGCCGTGTCAGATCCGTGATTAATTGATTGAAGTCATTCAAGTGTTGAACCAAATCAGTGTCTGCCTGCATCTTCAACCCATACAACTTTTGCTTCAAATACAATTTATTCGTCAGAGATTTGTACATAAACTGAGATTCTAATTTCTTCCATACTTCTCTTGGAGATTTCAGATTCATAACATGATACATAATCTTATCTATCATACATAAACGTATGATACCTGCCGCTCAAAGTTGTAACTCTTCCCAATCTTCACCTTTCATATTATCAGGTTTTGTAACCCGCAAAGCCTTCAAAATTTCATGTTGTGCTAACAAATTTTTTACCCTTGTTTGCCACAATCCAAAGTTCCCGGTTCCATCAAACTTCACTATCTCGAATTTTGCTTCAGACATTGTTATTTGAAATTTAATCATGCACCGTATTTTCCTGCCTTGCTTCGAAAAATAAAAGAAAATATTACGCAAATAAATTCAAAGAAACCTGAAATTTTCCTTGTCAAATGCAGTAACTACCCCGCAATTCTCCTGTGATCCGTGAATCAAATTTTTCCACGAAGCACTTTTTCTGTTCGTACTAGTATCTCGGCCAATTGTTGTTTCCTCAAGCTACGAATCCCTTCTCACCTGTTCGAGGAATACCTCCACGAAACTCCTGTTCACGAAATAATCGTGTCTGCTCGCCTCCTGTACCCTGCCGAACTCCATCTGTCGCAAAATCTCCTGCGACGAACCGACGAATTTAACTAGTCGAATTACTCAAATTTTCCCCAAAACAAGGCTCTTGTTCGAGGTGGACATCCTCTGTTTCTCACGGATTGTTAAACCGGTCGAACTCCTCCCCTTCACAATACTGCGAACTCTTGTTCGCTAACACCGATGAACGAGCGTGATTCTTCCTTCCTGCAACTGCAGCGAACTCCCGCCTGTTCGCGACAGGCCTGTGTCGAGCCTTTCTCCTTCCCGCCTTCGCGAAACGGAGCGAAGCGAATCCGAAGGGAGAGTTTGTCGCGAACGAAGTCGTCCGAAGCCTCCTCCGCGTCGCGCACCGAACCTGCCAAACTCCTCTGCAATTTCCGACTGCGAAGCCCTCGCAAACTCTGCTTCACCACCAAAAGCCACAAACTTTTGTATGCGTCGCTAGAATAAAGGAAGAGTCCTGAATGCCAATCGCGAACATCCCTGTGTTGCAAATCCTTCTCTTACGCTAACTCTCCTGCGTCTGTCGTAAATCCCAAGTGCAGCGAACCAACTGCCGTGATTCCGAACCCTTCTTCTTGCGTTGATCTCCTTTTGTTCCCTCAAAAGAGGCTCTGATATCCGTTGTTATGAATATTGAAGCATAATAAAACAAGAATCGACACAAACCAGAAGAAGAACACATAGTTTTAACGAGGTTCAAAAAAGAATTGCCTACGTCCTCGGGAGGGAGCGACAGTTTCACTATTTCAGAGAAGTTACAATTATCATCTCATAGGATTACACATATATATAGACATATACAAATCCACAGGTAAAATTACAATCACGCCCTCGCTCCCCCAACCCCTTTTATTCCAAGAGACACTCATTTTCACTAGGAGACACATATTCACCAAGAAACTTCAACTCCCTAGATATGAACCATACCTAACAATATACTTTTCATACATAGATTTAAAATACGATATATAACAGTTTAGATGTGAGGTATGTAAATATATAAAAACTGTGTTCTATTTGTAAATTTATGAATAAAATAACGCACAATAACTAATAAATAATAGTAACTATGCAAAGCAGAAGGAAATATCTCAACTTCATAAATTTAAAAGATTATCTTATTGTTGCATAAGGTATACTTTCATTGGACAAAAACAATATATATGAATACAAAAAAAATTAGGAGGAAGGGGTTTTCCCAATTAGGCTTTTATCATTACTCCTACCACTTCATCAGAAAATTCATTGATCAAATATGAATTTTTATATAAAATTTCATATCTTAAAGCATTGATTATTTGGGCTAAAACTTCATTCATTGCCTTAAAGGGAAAATGAATAGACATTTGAAATTTATTTGGTCAAAAACAAATAATTCATATTATTTTGTTAGGAACTTTGGATGGACAAATTTAATGATGCCAAGAATGGTGCAAAATGATTGTAAATGCAATAATAAGAAGCACAATTTAAGAAATTTTAAGGCTATTTTAAGAGGGAAATATCATAAGTTATAATCAAGATAAAGAGTTTGATGAGATAAATCCTATAAGCCTAAGATTGCTCATATTTTAGTTTATTATTGCATTAAGATGCTTGAAAAAATACTATACTACTAAAGGGATAGATTTACTAAAGGAATTTAGTGTATTACCGGCGGTTAAATATTGTCGATAATATCGGATAAAAGTTGGTAATATATTTACTGACGGTTTAGCTACGACAAAGTTGACGTAGAAAAAATGCTTGTCAGTAAATAAATTATCGATAGGTTTACTAATAGTTTATTATAACCGACTATTAACCGACGTGACATAACCATCGTTATAGATTCAAAAACATGTCAGTTTAACCGTAGTTTGACCATTGGTCATAAAACCGATGAAAACGTTTGTAGAAAAAATGTTGCACTTCCGTTGAAAATGTTTCTCGGTTTTGTTGGTAAAATGTCGTCAAACCGTTAGTTATCCGTCAAAATTTACTAACGGCTTTGTCCATAGCAAAAGTACAACACTTTGCTCGGACGTCGTTTGTTCAATAGACCGCCAGAAAACTGTTGAAAACCTGTGTCATCTGGAAAAAAATATAAAACTCTCTTTCAACGCTATAATTTGCACATCTGCAATCGTAATAAATAAACTAAAATACATCACAACGCAATAATAAACTAATTAAAACTTAAATCATATCTAGAAATAAAAGAAAAATAATTAAATTAAAACAAACTAAATGTCTAACTGCAAAAAAATATAATGTTTGCTAACAATTAATTGTTCAATACACAACCAAACAAAGAAATAGCCACCTACTCATCCTCATCATCATCATAATCCCCACCCTCATCCTGCATTGGCTCTGTCCATTTTTATAGTTCTAAACGTAGCACCAATTTGATCTCTGCTCACATCTTCGATCTCAGGGTTGCTACCTGGACACAACCTGACAATGCATCTCCTCCTCTTGTGAAGTGGAAGTGGATGCACCAGATGTGCTAGAGCCTGGGCAGGCATCATAGGCCAACGCCTATGACCTCAACCCATAAACTTTGTCTTTTTTCTTCCCGCTAATAGCCTCCCTCCAAAGGTCGTACTCAGAAGAATCGTGGGATATGCCTAAACCACAGGCCGACAACTGAGATCGATTCTCCTTGAGTCGCAAGAATGCCTCCTAAAAAATATATAATTAATGAAAGTGAGAGGCTACATAAATTTTGATATTTATTTTAATTTTATACTTATTAATCTTATGAATTACCTGGGTCGTCTGCGATATGTTGTACATCGAAGACTAATCCAACTTCTTCCTGTGGGTGACCTCATGTAACTCTGCAATAGTTGGATCCTGTCATTTCTCCAGCTTCAGTCAGTGTAATGAAATAGTTAGTATATATTTAATGTAAAATAANTAAATTTTCAAACGAACCAAACACGAACACAAGGTATGTTTGTTCGTGTTCGGTTCGTTTACACCCCTATATATATATATATATATATATATTAGTTTTTTGATATTGCCTGAAATTAGTTTAATTATTTATGATGTAAATTACTAATTTGTACTTTAGGTTCTTTCAATTTGATACCTTTTTAGTGCTATTAAGATATTATGTAAGAATATAATTTATAATATGATTGTTCTCTTGTTATGGGTTCTATTATATTTGTGGAGAGATATTAAGAAAGGAACTGTGATTATGATAAACTTTATTAACATTCTAGAGGAGGAGACATAACAAAAAGCATATGTTTTCAATATTCATGATAGAGAAAGTAATGATGGAAGGCAGTGTACTTATAATAAAATGTTCATATTTAAGTTATATAGAAGATTAAGTTCCCTAAGTACTAACCACTTGAGATATGTGTATAATTTATGAACAATTATAGATGTGAGGGGTCTTTAGATCATGTGTTTTGGGGTGCTCGACTTTTAATATTTTACATTTTGATTGTTTGATGTGATCAGGGAAACATTATTTATAATTTTTTATTTATAATCTTACTGTCTTTATTAATTAATTCTATTTCTATTAATGTTAATTAAAATTGATAGATAAAGAGCTGTGAGGGGAGATTTGAATATAACCATTTGCCAATTTTAATCAAGTTTTACTAATAGTTAAAATGTTTCTAACCAATGGGATCTGGTTTTTGCTAGCATCATTTGAAAGACAATCTTTATTCCACAACTCTCCAATAAGATGAAATAATCTAATTTGACTTTCACATTTGAGGTCACAATACTATGGCAAGAAAGCAACATGGGAATGGATGTTTGCTGGTCAAATGACTTGCCAAAACAAATTCCTACCATTTTTCCCCAATAGAAAGACTGTAATTAGAGAGTTTCACATCCTCATCACTAAAATGCTGGTTAAATCTCTGTAGCTAATTTTGTCTCTCTTCCATGATGTTAGTGTTGATGAGAGAAGCTCAACGTATTGGACTAAGTTCTGAAAAGCTATTTAAAACAGCATTGTTGATAGCAATCAATGCAAGCAATAGCAATATCTCAAACAAGAAGTGATATATAAATGTTAAAATAGGATGGGTGTAATTTTGAGGGAGAAGTTGCCATACAACCGTTTATACAAGGATGGAGGATTGATAAATCCTCAATATAGGTAAGATTTAATGAAGTATTAAAGCGAAGATGCACCATGATGAGCGTTCAATTAGCAAACTGCTTATAGAAATCGAGCTATGCTATTTAAATCTTGTCTTTCACATCATCTCTATATATTATATTTTCTAAGATCACAACAATTATGATCCAAAGTTAAGTATGACCAAAAGACTTATGAAGTGAAAAATCTATGATCTAAGTTAGACTTTTGTGTGAACCTATTATCTACATGCTTAAAGAGATCAAATCTTTCAACGAATAAGACATATTAGCTTTAAATTTTAAAAATGTCATCATTATATTTTAATCATTCGAAAGCAGTGACAAAATCCTATTAATTTTTATTTAAGATTAAACCCCTGTTATTAAAATAATTCTCATGCACAAAATAGATGGTGTAAAATAATCATATATAAATGTCAAAACCAATAAATAAAACTCTTAATTTTGAATATTTTAGCAAGAAATAAAATCTCATCATTGACAATTTTGATGATTGACAAGGTTCTTGCACGCAGTTGAACCAATCAACATATCCTAAATGAACAACGTTGATAACTTCGACCAATTTGATTAGTCCATATGTTAATTAATTTAACACGTGTTGATATTCATATCACCAAGCTTAATTGTTTGACTTGAGATTTGTAATTTTGTCTCAAAATCATGCATTTGATTTGAAAAATTTATAAGGACATATCAATTTAATTCCCATATTATATATAAAAATATTTAATAATAGATCTTTATTATATAATTGCTTATAGTCATCTCAATATTTTTTTTTAACATCTCAATGTTGACTTGGACCAATATATATTAGACNGTGCCGACACTCCCTTATAACCAGGATCTCTTATGAAACTTATAGCCATTCACATCATAAATTTGCCAAATTTTGATGATGTGCATGGGTCCATGGTGCGACCCTAGTGTGTGCTATTTTTCTACGTGTTTTATGTCAATTTAATTCCCCTACGATAATGCCAAAAACTTGACCCGGTCTGTAAATACACAGTAAATAGGTTCCAAAATATGACAAAAAACTTGACCCGATTTATATTTTAGAGGTTATTGTGCAAAATCAAAATGTTGTAAAATATAAAAAATAGTTCACACACTAGGGGATCTACGCAAGTGTGTGTATTGCTTCAAATAATATAGGACTTTCCTTAAAACCCTAGTATTGATCACACAAAGAAGCAAGGTAAGAAATCACTTAGGCTAATTCTAGTCTACTACTATCAGTCATTAGTTTCGAAGGTCAATTTAAGTGGTTTTTCTAATAAGTGCTCCTAAATGTAAATTTTATGTTTAAAACAACCAACAACTACTTCTAAATGGAAATATTAATTTAAAAGATAACCCTTTTCAGGATGAATTGATTTGGAGAATTTTGATATGTTAAGAATTACTATTCTTATGCAGTGAATTAGATAATGTATAAGAATGAGATACATTAAATATTGTTTGTGACAAATAGGAGCAATATTATTCTTTACCCGTACTAGAGATTCTATAAAGTACATTGGCTAATCTAAAGTTTGAATAGTCCTGAAGATGGGCTATGTAGAAAAGATATTTGCTTTCACTCTAGAGTTCCCCTTTCCCCCTCCACCTGGGGGGCTAACATCTCGCATCAAGACCTAAAACAATGGACCAAATTGAGGGCTTTAGTCTCTCACTCTAAATTCCTCTAACTCTACACCCTTTAAAGTTTATTTCCCTGTTTATTTGCACTAAACCCATGAACTACATTCTCATCCATGAAATCAAATGTGATTCTTACATACTTTACTGAGACAATACCATCATGGATTTTACACATTCTCAAAACAAATTTTAACATTACAACAAGCATAAATNTTTTCTTATATTTTGATTTGAATTAAAGTATATTTAACTGAGGTATTTAATTTCAAAAACACATAAATTATATTGAATATTTCTATAAATAATGTGATTTAGTTTTGAAAATAAAATTAAAAAAAATATATATATATTATCCGAATATATATTTTTTTTAAAAAAATAAAGATATAAACAGAAAATAAAAAATAAAAGTGATATTGCACATATCCTAAACTTTCATATTTAGGCACATATCACTTATGTTTTTAATATCTCATAAAAATAATAATATTATTATTTTCTTAAACAATAATATATACTTTTCATACATAGATTTAAAACACAGTATATAACAGTTTAGATGTGAGGTATATAAATATATAAAAATTGTGTGTTATTTGTAAATTTTTTGAATAAAATAACGCGCAATAACTAATAAATAATAGTAACTATGCAAAGTAGAAGGAAATATCTCAACTTCATAAATTTAAAAGATTATCTTATTGTTACATAAGATATACTTTCATTGGACAAAAATAATATATATGAATATAAAAAAAAATTAGGAGGAAGGGTTTTCCCAATTAGGCTTTTATCATTACTCCTACCACTTCATCAGAAAATTCATTGATCAAATATGAATTTTTATATAAATTTCATATCTTAAAGCATTGATTATTTGGGCTAAAACTTCATTCATTGCCTTAAAGGGAAAATGAATAGACATTTGAAATTTATTTGGTCAAAAACAAATAATTCATATTATTTTGTTAGGAACTTAGGATGGGCAATTTTAATGATGCCAAGAATGGTGCAAAATGAGTATAAATGCACTAATAAGAAGCACAATTTAAGAAAATTTAAGGTTATTTTAAGGGGGAAATATCATAAGTTATAATCAAGATAAAGACTTTGATGAGATAAATCCTATAAGCCTAGGATTGCTCAAATTTTAGCTTATTATTGCATTAAGATGCTTGAAAAAATATTATACTACTAAAGGGATAGATTTACTAAAGAAATTTAGTGTATTACCGACGGTTAAATATTGTCGATAATATCGGATAAACGCTGGTAATATATTTATTGATGGTTTAGCTACGACAAAGTTGACGTAGAAAAAATGTTTGTCAGAAATTAAATTACCGACAGGTTTACCAATGGTTTATAATAACCGACTGTTAACCGACGTGGCATAACCATCGTTATAGATTCAAAAACATGTCATGTTTAACCGTAGTTTGACCGTCGGTCATAAAATCGATGAAAACGTCTGTAGAAAAAATGTTGCACTTCCGTTGAAAATGTTTCTCGGTTTTGTTGGTAAATTGTCATCAAACCGTTAGTTATTTGTCGAAATTTACCGACGGCTTTGTCCATAGCAAAAGTACAAACACTTTGCTCGGACGTCGTTTGTTCAATAGACCGCCAGAAAACCGTTGCTTGTTCGATAAACCGTCGTAAAACTGTTGAAACTCAGTGTCATCTGGAAAAAAATATAAAAGCCTCTTTCAACGCTATAATCTACACACCTGCAATCGTAACAGATTAATCAAAATACATCACAACACAATAATAAACTAATTAAAACTTAAATCATATATAGAAATTAAAGAAAAATAATTGAATTAAAATAAACTAAATATCCAACTGCAAAATAAATATAATGTTTGCTAACAATCAATTGTTCAATACACAACCAAACAAAAAAATAGCTACCTACTCATCCTCCTCCTCATTATAATCCCCACCCTCATCCTGCATTGGCTCCGTCCATTTCTATAGTTCAGAACGTAGCACCGCTTTGATCTCTGCCCTCATCTCCGATCTCAGGGCGGCTACCTGGACAACAATATGACAGTGCATCTCCTCCTCCTGTGAAGTGGAAGTAGATGCACCAAATGTGCTAGAGTCTGGGCAGGCATCATAGGCTGACGCCTAGGACCTCAACCCATAAACTCTGTCTTTTTTCTTCTCGGTAATAGCCTCCCTCCAAAGATCGTACTCAGAAGAATCGTGAGATGTGTTTGAACCACAGGCCGGCAACTGAGATTGATTCTCCTTGAGCCGCAAGATTGCCTCCTAAAAAATATATGATTAATGAAAGTGAGTGGCTAAATAAATTTTGATATTTATTTGAATTTTATACTTATTAATTTTATGAATTATTTGGGTCGTCTGCGATATGTTGTATACCCAAGTCTAATCCAAATACCGCCTGTGGGTGACCTCATGTAACTTTGTAACAGTTGGATCCTATCATTTCTCCACCTTCAGTCAGTGTAATGAAATAGCTAGCATACATTTAATGTAAAATAAGATTTAATGTAAAAAAAAATCGTTGAAAACCTGTGCCACCTGGAAAAAAATATAAAACTCTCTTTCAACAATATAATCTACACATTTGCAATCGTAATAAATAAACTAAAATACATCACAACGCAACAATAAACTAATTAAAATGTAAATCATATCTAGAAATAAAAGAAAAATAATTAAATAAAAACAAACTAAACGTCCAACTGCAAAAAAAATATAATGTTTGCTAACAATTAATTGTTCAATACACAACCAAATAAAGAAATAGCCACCTACTCATTCTCATCATCATCATAATCCCCACCCTCATCCTGCATTGGCCCATTTTTATAGTTCTGAACGTAGCACCACTTTGATCTCTGCCCACATCTTCGATCTCAGGGCTGCTACCTGGACACAACCTGACAATGCATCTCCTCCTCCTGTGAAGTGGAAGTGGATGCACCAGATGTGCTAGAGCCTGGGCAGGCATCATAGGCCAACGTCTATGACCTCAACCCATAAACTCTGTCTTTTTTCTTCCCGCTAATAGCCTCCCTTCAAAGGTCGTACTCAGAAGAATCGTGGGATATGCCTAAACCACAGGCCGACAACTGAGATCGATTCTCCTTGAGCCGCAAGAATGCCTCCTAAAAAATATATAATTAATGAAAGTGTGAGGCTACATAAATTTTGATATTTATTTTAATTTTATACTTATTAATCTTATGAATTACCTGGGTCGTCTGCGATATGTTGTACACCGAAGACTAATCCAACTTCTTCCTGTGGGTGACCTCATGTAACTCTGCAACAGTTGGATCCTGTCATTTCTCCAGCTTCAGTCAGTGTAATGAAATAGTTAGTATATATTTAATGTAAAATAAGATTTAATGTATAAAAAAAAATCTTACCAACCTCCTCTTGTACTCTATATCTGGGAGAGCTCCATTGTTGTGATTTGAGGCTCCCATTCCTCTGCAGTCCGGACAGAAATTCAGCTTTGCCTACTCCCTCTTCCTCTGATACTCAGGAGAGACCCACACCCAGAGCAACGTGGTNTCTTACCAACCTCCTCTTGTACTCTATATTTGGGAGAGCTCCATTGTTGTGATTTGAGGCTCCCATTCCTCTGCAGTCCGAACAGAAATTCAGCTTTGCCTACTCCCTCTTCCTCTGATACTCAGGAGAGACCCACACCCAGAGCAACGTGGTAAAGTCATCCTCACCCAACCACAAATTGCGCTCACGTGTTCGACGTATATCACAGAATTGGTATCTCCCCTTGTGCTCAAAGTTCTTGTCGATGTGCGTCTCCTCCTCGGGTGGGGGAGAGGGGGGGGGGGGAGGACCATTGCTTTTGTAAATTGNGGGGGGGGGGGTAGGACCATTGCTTTTGTAAATTGATTTCAAAATTGTCAGATTCATAAAAATAATTAAATAAACATAACTACTATGTTTTAAGTTTACCTTAAACTCATTAAATCACATATCTCGAACTGTGATCAAGTTCTCCTTCCAGGATTGGTACGGGTGGTAGTACTTGCTTCGAATTATATCTCTGATGTAATTCATGGCATGTGTAAGGGGTCTAAATTTGAAAAGTAACATTTAATTAGTTCTCTATTAAATAAAAAAACATAAGGTAGTAATGTAAGTATTAAATTAAAAGTTGTGTGTTCCCCACAATCCTGAGTTGATGACAATTGCTCATGTTGCGGCAATTGATGACACATAAATAACAACCAATGTTAACGGTGTTGGTGGTTTCGTGTTATGACCGGTGATTGTGGTGGTGTCAAGGCTGCGAGTGCTTATTGTAGCGGTGTCGTGGCTGGTGACGGTGATAGTATTATGGCTAGTGGTGATAGTGGTGTCGGGGTCGTGAGTGGTGAAGGAACTTGTGTGGTGGCTGGGACTGGAGGCAGTGTCAATGTGGTGTCCTCTGTACCACCACATCTACGGCCTCGTCAGCTTACGAACTTCCACAAGCCAACATGTCCCTCGTTGGGGGGCATACCGCCACTTCCTCCATAAGTCATCTGCAATCATAAAGTAAATTTAATTTGTACATCAACATACTACTAAAAGATGAAAACATAGTAATATGCATAAAAAAAAAAAAGAGCAACAGTAAATTGCATGACTACACTCTATAGTCCATTGAAACTAAAAAAACAAAAGTACACAGTAAATGGAAGAGAAAATTGCAAAATGCAATATACGAACAGCTGAAACTAAAAACACAGAAGTACAAAGTAAAAACAAATAACACTTACACATCTTTGTTAACCTCCTCTAACGAGTTACTTGATGATGCTGTTAAAATTATTTCATCCAAACCATCATCAGAATCATGTTCATCGATATCAATTTCTTCAATTTCTTCATGTTTGTCATCAGCATCCACTAAATTTTCCCCTTCAACAATAGTTCCAAGTGGAATATATGTCTTTATCATTTCTAATTCTTGATGTGCTAGTTCAATGGAATTTTGAATATCAATAGTCATTGTAGGTTTACCGAATATGACTACTACTCACTCTACTTTGTCTCTTATTATATGGTGATAAGAAAAATAAATAATCTCATTTGCTTGTCTTGCTAAAATGAACATATCAAATTTACCATATCTTTTGTTTACTTTTACTTTTACGATATTATACGGTTAAATAACCCTTGTTCCACAATTAGAAACTTGATCGAATCAACCATAGTTGACAGGAATACACTCCCGCCAATATAGTCAAGAAAAGATAGTTCAACAACATTTTAGAGAATGCCATAGTAATCTATCTCATCATCTGAGTTATTATTTCATTTAACAAAAACGTCAAAATTGTAAGTCTTTCTCCCTGTTGACCTCACTTTTGGTTGAGGTCTAGAAAACTTCTTTAGTAGCCTAGGTCTAGCCATAGTACTNCGCTGGCACTGGAGGCAGTGTCGATGTGGTGTCCTCTGTACCACCACATCTACGGCCTCGTCAACTTACGGACTTCCACAAGCAACATGTCCCTCGTTGGGGGGCATACCGCCACTTCCTCCATAAGTCATCTGCAATCATAAAGTAAATTTAATTTGTACATCAACATACTACTAAAAGATGAAAACATAGTAATATGCATAAAAAAAAGAAAGAGCAACAGTAAATTGCATGACTACACTCTATAGTCCACTAAACTAAAAAAACAAAAGTACACAGTAAATGGAAGAGAAAATTGCAAAATGCAATATACAAACAACTGAAACTAAAAACACAGAAGTACAAAGTAAAAACAAATAACACTTACACATCTTTGTTAGCCTCCTCTGACGAGTTACTCGATGATGCTATTAAAATTATTTCATCCAAACCATCATCAAAATCATGTTCATCGATATCAATTTCTTCAATTTCTTCATGTTTGTCATCAGCATCCACTAAATTTTCCCCTTCATCAATAGTGTCAAGTGGAATATATGGCTTTATCATTTCTAATTCTTGATGTGCTAGTTCATTGGAATTTCGAATATCAATAGTCATTGTAGGTTTATCGAATATGACTACTACTCACTCTACTTTGTCTCTTATTCTATGGTGATAAGAAAAATAAATAATCTCATTTGCTTGTCTTGCTAAAATGAACAGATCAAATTTACCATATCTTTTGTTTACTTTTACTTTTACGATATTATACGGTTAGATAACCCTTGTTCCACAATTAGAAACTTGATCGAATCAGCCATAGTTGACAGGAATACACTCCCGCCAATATAGTCAAGAAAAGATAGTTCAACAACATTGTAGAGAATGCCATAGTAATCTATCTCATCGTCTGAGTTATTATTTGGTTTAACAAAAACGTCAAAATTGTAAGTCTTTCTCCCTTATAACCAGGATCTCTTATGAAACTTATAGCCATTCACATCATAAATTTGCCAAATTTTAATGATGTGCATGGGTCCTTGGTGCGACACTAGTGTGTGTTATTTTTCTACGTGTTTTATGTCAATTTAATTCCCCTATGATAGTGTCAAAAACTTGACCCCGTCTGTAAATACACAGTAATTTAGCTTCCAAAATATGACAAAAAACTTGACCCGATTTATATTTTAGAGGTTAGTATGCAAAATCAAAATGTTGTAAAATATAAAAAATAGTTCACACACTAGGGTTTCTACACAAGTGTGTGTATTGCTTCAAAAAATATAGGACTTTCTTTAAAACCCTAGTATTAATCACACAAAGAAGCAAAGTAAGAAATCACTTAGGCTAATTCTAGTCTACTACTATCAGTCCTTAGTT
This sequence comes from Phalaenopsis hybrid cultivar, assembly GCA_002079205.1. Lineage (NCBI taxonomy): Eukaryota > Viridiplantae > Streptophyta > Magnoliopsida > Asparagales > Orchidaceae > Phalaenopsis > Phalaenopsis hybrid cultivar. The sequence continues at coordinate 576,313 of JXCR01060577.1, forward strand.
TCGAAGGTCAATTTAAGTGGTTTTTCTAATAAGTGCTCCTAAATGTAAATTTTATGTTTAAAACAACCAACAACTACTTCTAAATGAAAATATTAATTTAAAAGATAACCCTTTTCAGGATGAATTGATTTGGAGAATTTTGATATGTTAAGAATTACTATTCTTATGCAGTGAATTAGAAAATGTATAGGAATGAGATACATTAAATATTGTTTGTGACAAATATGAGCAATATTATTCTTTACCTGTACTAGAGATTCTATAAAGTACATTGGCTAATCTAAAGTTTGAATAGTCTTGAAGATGGGTTATGTAGGAAAGATACTTGCTTTCACTCTAGAGTTCCCATTTCCCCCTCCACCTGGGGGGCTAACATCTCACATCAAAACCTAAAACAATAGACAAAATTGGGGGCTTTAGTCTCTCACTCTAAAGTCCTCTAACTCTACACCCTTTAAAGTTTATTTCCCTGTTTATTTGCACTAAACCAATGAACTACATTCTCATCCATGAAATCAAATGTGATTCTTACATAGTTTACTGAGACAATACCATCATGGATTTTACACATTCTCAAAACAAATTTTAACATTACAACAAGCATAAATTACAATATAAAAGAAGTTTAAGTAAAAAAACATTACATTTATAATTAAAACCAAGGCATCTCAAAAATCTTACACTTGAATCTTACTCATTGCAAAAGAGAAGTAAAACGAAAATAACGACATAATCTTCTAATGCCACTATTTCCTAAGAAGAAGAAAGAGTAAGAAAAATTACTCACAAAACGCTAAGATAATTGCTTTCCGTTCATTTTTCTTTTTTTTATTTTTAAAAGGAGTCGCCAGCTTGTCGATCATCGTATATGGTTCGAGAGGGAGACTTATTCGAATGGGGGAATTATACGACGATCGACAAGCTGGCGACTCCTTTTAAAAATGTGGTAGTGTGTTAGGGCGTTCTTCTGCAGGGAGCTATGTCTATTTTTATACACACACATGTACCACTATGGGGGAGCAAGTAATGATTTCTAACCATTTTGCTTGCAGGTGCTATTAGCTCCCCCCACTTTTAAGACATGACTCATGTACGTTATGTACATGTGATTTTCCCGCTGACACTTGTTTCCATGCAGGATTGAGTCTTTTTCTTTTCTCTATGTTAGAGTCTATCGATCGTCGTATAATTCTCCCATTCGAATAAGTCTCCCTCTCGAACCATATAAATGATTCGAAGAGGAGAGGAATCGAATAAGAATAGACATACGACAAAGTGACAAAACAAGAAAAAAAATAAAACGTGGAGAGTCTACGTACGAAGTCAGATTGGAAAAGTACGGGGACTCCTCCTCGGGACATACAAATATGAATGTAATTATCTAGAATGATCATAAGTATTGTGGAGGCCCTATTAATATATGCAAGAAAGTAAATGTTGNAAAAATAATTAAATAAACATAACTACTATGTTTTATGTTTACCTTAAACTCATTAAATCACATATCTCGAACTGTGATCAAGTTCTCCTTCCAGGATAGGTACGGGTGGTAGTACTTGCATCGAATTTTATCTCTGATGTAATCCATGGCATGTGTAAGGGGTCTAAATTTGAAAAATAACATTTAATTAGTTCTCTATTAAATAAAAAAACATAAGGTAGTAATGTAAGTATTAAATTAAAAGTTGTGTGTTCCCCACAATCCTGAGTTGATGACAATTGCTCATGTTGCGGCAATTGATGACACATAAATAACAACCAATGTTAACGGTGTTGGTGGTTTCGTGTTATGACTGGTGATTGTGGTGGTGTCAAGGCAGCGAGTGCTTATTGTAGTGGTGTCGTGGCTGGTGACGGTGATAGTATTATGGCTAGTGGTGATAGTGGTGTCGGGGTCGTGAGTGGTGAAGGAACTTGTGTGGTCGCTGGCACTGGAGGCAGTGTCGATGTGGTGTCCTCTGTACCACCACATCTACGGCCTCGTCAACTTACGGACTTCCACAAGCAACATGTCCCTCGTTGGGGGGCATACCGCCACTTCCTCCATAAGTCATCTGCAATCATAAAGTAAATTTAATTTGTACATCAACATACTACTAAAAGATGAAAACATAGTAATATGCATAAAAAAAAGAAAGAGCAACAGTAAATTGCATGACTACACTCTATAGTCCACTAAACTAAAAAAACAAAAGTACACAGTAAATGGAAGAGAAAATTGCAAAATGCAATATACAAACAACTGAAACTAAAAACACAGAAGTACAAAGTAAAAACAAATAACACTTACACATCTTTGTTAGCCTCCTCTGACGAGTTACTCGATGATGCTATTAAAATTATTTCATCCAAACCATCATCAAAATCATGTTCATCGATATCAATTTCTTCAATTTCTTCATGTTTGTCATCAGCATCCACTAAATTTTCCCCTTCATCAATAGTGTCAAGTGGAATATATGGCTTTATCATTTCTAATTCTTGATGTGCTAGTTCATTGGAATTTCGAATATCAATAGTCATTGTAGGTTTATCGAATATGACTACTACTCACTCTACTTTGTCTCTTATTCTATGGTGATAAGAAAAATAAATAATCTCATTTGCTTGTCTTGCTAAAATGAACAGATCAAATTTACCATATCTTTTGTTTACTTTTACTTTTACGATATTATACGGTTAGATAACCCTTGTTCCACAATTAGAAACTTGATCGAATCAGCCATAGTTGACAGGAATACACTCCCGCCAATATAGTCAAGAAAAGATAGTTCAACAACATTGTAGAGAATGCCATAGTAATCTATCTCATCGTCTGAGTTATTATTTGGTTTAACAAAAACGTCAAAATTGTAAGTCTTTCTCCCTTATAACCAGGATCTCTTATGAAACTTATAGCCATTCACATCATAAATTTGCCAAATTTTAATGATGTGCATGGGTCCTTGGTGCGACACTAGTGTGTGTTATTTTTCTACGTGTTTTATGTCAATTTAATTCCCCTATGATAGTGTCAAAAACTTGACCCCGTCTGTAAATACACAGTAATTTAGCTTCCAAAATATGACAAAAAACTTGACCCGATTTATATTTTAGAGGTTAGTATGCAAAATCAAAATGTTGTAAAATATAAAAAATAGTTCACACACTAGGGTTTCTACACAAGTGTGTGTATTGCTTCAAAAAATATAGGACTTTCTTTAAAACCCTAGTATTAATCACACAAAGAAGCAAAGTAAGAAATCACTTAGGCTAATTCTAGTCTACTACTATCAGTCCTTAGTTTCGAAGGTCAATTTAAGTGGTTTTTCTAATAAGTGCTCCTAAATGTAAATTTTATGTTTAAAACAACCAACAACTACTTCTAAATGAAAATATTAATTTAAAAGATAACCCTTTTCAGGATGAATTGATTTGGAGAATTTTGATATGTTAAGAATTACTATTCTTATGCAGTGAATTAGAAAATGTATAGGAATGAGATACATTAAATATTGTTTGTGACAAATATGAGCAATATTATTCTTTACCTGTACTAGAGATTCTATAAAGTACATTGGCTAATCTAAAGTTTGAATAGTCTTGAAGATGGGTTATGTAGGAAAGATACTTGCTTTCACTCTAGAGTTCCCATTTCCCCCTCCACCTGGGGGGCTAACATCTCACATCAAAACCTAAAACAATAGACAAAATTGGGGGCTTTAGTCTCTCACTCTAAAGTCCTCTAACTCTACACCCTTTAAAGTTTATTTCCCTGTTTATTTGCACTAAACCAATGAACTACATTCTCATCCATGAAATCAAATGTGATTCTTACATAGTTTACTGAGACAATACCATCATGGATTTTACACATTCTCAAAACAAATTTTAACATTACAACAAGCATAAATTACAATATAAAAGAAGTTTAAGTAAAAAAACATTACATTTATAATTAAAACCAAGGCATCTCAAAAATCTTACACTTGAATCTTACTCATTGCAAAAGAGAAGTAAAACGAAAATAACGACATAATCTTCTAATGCCACTATTTCCTAAGAAGAAGAAAGAGTAAGAAAAATTACTCACAAAACGCTAAGATAATTGCTTTCCGTTCATTTTTCTTTTTTTTATTTTTAAAAGGAGTCGCCAGCTTGTCGATCATCGTATATGGTTCGAGAGGGAGACTTATTCGAATGGGGGAATTATACGACGATCGACAAGCTGGCGACTCCTTTTAAAAATGTGGTAGTGTGTTAGGGCGTTCTTCTGCAGGGAGCTATGTCTATTTTTATACACACACATGTACCACTATGGGGGAGCAAGTAATGATTTCTAACCATTTTGCTTGCAGGTGCTATTAGCTCCCCCCACTTTTAAGACATGACTCATGTACGTTATGTACATGTGATTTTCCCGCTGACACTTGTTTCCATGCAGGATTGAGTCTTTTTCTTTTCTCTATGTATTTTTTTAGAGTCTATCGATCGTCGTATAATTCTCCCATTCGAATAAGTCTCCCTCTCGAACCATATAAATGATTCGAAGAGGAGAGGAATCGAATAAGAATAGACATACGACAAAGTGACAAAACAAGAAAAAAAATAAAACGTGGAGAGTCTACGTACGAAGTCAGATTGGAAAAGTACGGGGACTCCTCCTCGGGACATACAAATATGAATGTAATTATCTAGAATGATCATAAGTATTGTGGAGGCCCTATTAATATATGCAAGAAAGTAAATGTTGTAATTTTTAAATCCTGAATATTTTAATCCTAAATTTTAATTATCTTGAATATTTTATTTAGGATTTTGTAGAAAATTACAATTTTAGGGTCCTTAATGAGCTTATGTTGTATCGTGAAATCTCAGATAAAACACAGAAAGAAAACAAGAAAAACACATGCAAGTGTAGACATGCAACATGATGTAAAGAATAAAGCAAAGCAAGTCAAGCTAAAATAATAAACAGACCGGTGCCGTTGGGTCGGCAACATATCCCAGAAAAGAAAAGGGCGGCCAGACTCCGCATATACATGCCCGGTATAATTCTATACATCAATATAAAATGCAGAATTAAGATTGAGGCACAAGCATCTGCTCCTGGTCCCCTCCACGAGGTATGACAACCCCATCAAAGTCATATTATACCTAAACTTACCCCCCACTCAGATACTAGGTTGATGCACTTTTTCGTTAGATGGTGTGCTAGGCTAGAATTTAGGGTGTTAGATAGTCTTTTTGATACTTGACTATTGTTCTCTGTTGGATTGGTTGCCCTAGCCAAATATCTTTCTTTTGCATTATGCTTGTGGTGTGTCTGCATGTTGCATATGTGTGGTAGTGTGTTAAGCGTTCTTCTGCAGGGAGTCATGCCTATTTTCATACACACACAGATATCACTATGGGGGAGCAAGTAATGATTTCTAACCATTTTGCTTGCAGGTGATATTAGCTCCCCCCACTTTTAAGACATGACTCATGATACGTTATGCGCGTGTGATTTTCCCGCTGACACTTGTTTCCATGCAGGAACATAGACTCTCCACGTTTTACTTTTTCTCTTGTTTGTCACTTTGTCGTATGTCCCTTCTTATTTGATTCCTCTCCTCTTCGAATCATTTATATGGTTTGAGAGGGAGACTTATTCGAATTGGGGAATTATACGACGATCGACAAGCTGACGAATCCTTTTAAAAATAAGTCTCCCTCTCGAACCATATAAATGATTCAAAGAGAAGAGGAATTGAATAAGAAGGGACATACGACAAAGTGACAAACAAGAGAAAAAGTAAAACGTGGAGAGTCTACGTGCGATAAACCTCGCAAAGATAGGTTAAGAATGTCCGACCAAACAAGATCGGGCGGAGGCACCTTAAACCAATATCCGCGAAAGAAGTATCTACATGGACTCGCCAGATTTGTTTTCGTTTCATTTTTCTCTTTTTTATTTTTAAAATGAGTCGCCAGCTTGTCGATCGTAGTATCCGCCCAAACAAGATCGGGCGGAGGCACCTTAAACCAATATCAGAGAAAAAAGTATCTACATAGACTCTCCACATTTTACTTTTTCTCTTGTTTGTCACTTTGTCGTATGTCCCTTCTTATTCGATTCCTCTCTTCTTCGAATCATTTATATGGTTCGAGAGGGAGAGACTTATTTGAATGGGGGAATTATACGACGATCGACAAACTGACTACTCCTTTTAAAAATAAAAAGGAGAAAAATGAACGGAAAACAATAACACAACAAAAAACTTCATTAAATCAAATCAAATACACTAGAAAGTGTTTACAAAATCATAATATAATGAAGAACACAATACTTAATTTTTTTCCTTTGAAAGAAAGATAAACATCTCTCCAATAAAGTCTCCCGTTGTTACACAAAAATAATATACTGTTTTAAGTACCCTTTTTATGCTTATTTTTTGTGATATTACACTTTAAGAAAATGCATTTTTGTTTTTTTTGTTGCTGGTATACCATTTTTAGGCATTTGGAGTAAAAAAGGCAATTTTGAGACGAATTATGTACGATTTTTCAAATGGACATTTATTCTAAACACCTCATTGAGTGATTCAATGCACATATACACTTTGGAAGGTTTTAATTTGAAGGGATTTAACTCTTAGATCAAAGAGGCACATCTTTTGAATTCAAAGGTTTGACTTTTAAATTTTGGAGGGNAAAGTAAAAACCATTACATTTATAATTAAAACCAAGACATCCCAAAAATCTTATACTTGAATCTTACTCATTGCAAAAGATAAGTAAAACGAAAACAACGACATAATCTTCTAATGCCACTATTTCCTAACAAGAAGAAAGAGTAAGAAAAATTACTCACAAAACGCTAAGATAACACAACGAAAAACTTCATTAAATCAAATCAAATACACTAGAATGTGTTTACAAAATCATAATATAATGAAGAACACAATACTTAGTTTTTTCCCTTTGAAAGAAAGATAAACATCTCTCCAATAAAGTCTCCTGTTGATACACAAAAATAATATACTGTTTTAAGTACCCTTTTTATGTTTATTTTTTGTGATATTACACTTTAAGGAAATGCATTTTTGTGTTTTTTATTGCCGGCATACCATTTTTAGGCATTTGGAGTAAAAATGGCAAAAGAAGCAAAATTTGGAGAAAAAATAACCAATTTTGGGGTTTGGCGAATGATGCGCCAAACTGGCACATGATGCGCCAGATCGGCGCATGATGCGTTAAGTGCAACTTTTCAAATTATGGCGGTTCGAGACGAATTTTGTACGAATTTTCAAATAGACATTTGTTCTAAACACCTCATTGAGTGATTCAATGTACATAGACACTATGGAAGGTTCTAATTTGAAGGGATTTGACTCTTAGATCAAAAAGGCACATCTTTTGAATTCAAAGGTTTAACTTTTAAATTTTGGAGGGAAATTGAAACTCTTTTCATAGAAGGCAGACTGAAATAAAATAGAGTTGGAGAAGAACTTCTAAGGGGGGCAAAAAAGGAGAGGTGGCGTGAGAACCAAGAGGGAGAGATAGAGAGAGAAAGTCAACGGCTTGGAGANTAAAAGGCAGCCTGAAATAAAATAGAGTTGGAGAAGAACTTCTAGGGGGCAAAAAAGGAGAGGTGGCGTGAGAACCAAGAGGGAGAGATAGAGAGAGAAAGTCAACGGCTTGGAGATTGTCTTCTAGGGTTGTAATAAGAGAGAGAATGTGAGAGATTTCTTCTTCATTACACTTCTAAGAGAGAATTGAGAGTGCTTGTAAAAGAGAGGTGAGAGATTTCTTCTTCATTACACTTCTAAGAGAGAATTGAGAGTGCTTGTAAAGAGAGGAAAGCTTTAGAGAGAACTTTTGGGGATTTGTTTGGGAATGATTGTGAAATAAGTTGTGTTTTTCATTTCTTTTGTTTGTAAACTTGTTTTTATANTAAAGACTTAGAGAGAACTTCTAGGGATTTGTTTGGGAATGATTGTGAAATAAGTTGTGTTTTTCATTTCTTTTGTTTGTAAACTTGTTTTTATATATGAAGTCCGTGCTTTATTGTATGCTTTTCATGAATTCTGAGTAGACTTTTTTATCCTTCTCCCTACTATAAAAAAATGGTTTTGTGAAGAATTGATTTTATTTTCTATGGTTTTAAATGTCAATAAATTGTGATGATTTGAACTTCGATCTTCACTTACTTTTCGATCTGGCCAATTGAATTGTTAAAATATGTTGAGAAACATATGTTCTAAAAAGGGGGATATGTTTTCTATAACAAAGGGAGAATCACATTTGATTTCATGGGAGAGTATGTCATCCATGGGATTGGCTGCAAATTAATAGGAAAATATACTTTATTAGATATATAATTGAAAGATTTTAATGTGACTTATTAGAATCCTCAATTTGGTTCAGTTGATTGGAAACTAATGCGAGCATGTTAACCCCCAGGTGAGAGAGTAGTGGGAGCTCTGGAGTGACAGCCGGTATCCTCCATGCCTAACCACGGAATTAGGGACCAAACTCTGGATTAGTCAATGTTCTTTATAGCGCTCGGAAGAGGGTTGAGAATAAGGTTGCTCCTATTTGGCACAAAATAATTTTTAAATATATTTTTCAAATTATTTCAATTTCTTCACAAGTCATATTTTCATTATAAAGAGTAAAGGTGTTTTATGATACTTGAATTTTTCATCAACAAAAAATCTTTGTTTTATTTCAACAATTTTACTTTTGAAAGTTTAGCATTTAGTTTAACTTAATTGTTCGTACATCTGCATATTTAGTAGCATTTCACTTATGTAGTTTAACTTCAAACTTCGTACTTTACTTTATTTTTATTTTTATATTAATTTAAGAATAAAATATAAATAGCTAGCTTATATATATTTTTAGCTTCCCTGTGGAATCGAAATCTAGGACTCCATTAGAGCCCTATATTACTTGGACGATACATATACTTGTGTTATATGAAAAAAAATTAGGAGTTTAAAAGAGATTTTAAAGACAAATTATTTTCATTAGAATTACATTATTATTTGGGTTACATTGCATATTTATTATTAATTTAATCCCAAGTTTCTGTGCATCGCCCGCTAACCCATGCAATGCTCGCACAATTCCTTACAGATTCTCTCAAAGTCTCCTCTCTAATCTCTCCAAAAAGGTAGAAATCTATATTTCTACTCCTATTCTAAGATCCCTAAACATTCTATCTATTTTCCTGTCTTCCTCCTCTACTTATGAAAGGCGTCAAGCCCCTCTTTTTAAAGAGAAACAAAAATCATTTTTTTTTCCAAGAGACACACCTCTTCACTCCAAAAGACACATCATTCATCCAAGAGCCTTTCCAAGTGTCTAGATTCGTTGTATCACTCATTGGGGGCATGAAATGATGTGTCTTTTCACTTTAAGAGACACATCATTTCATCGAAGAGTCTTTCCAAGTTTCTAGATTCGTTGAATCACTCATTGGGGCGCGCATAGCCATCTAGAACTTTCCAAAACAATTCCAGAACTACCAAAAGTTTTCCAAAACAGTCCAAAACCGTCCAAAACCATTTATGGCACCTAAGCGTCAGTTTTCGATGCTTACACTCCATTTTCACGTCATCACTGGCGCTTAGGCACCAGTTTGGGGGCTTAGGCGCCACCCTGTGTGCAGCTCCACCGTTTCACCTCATTTAGCTCTGTTTAAACTTCGTTTCGCCCAGTTTCAATTTCGTATACCTACAAAATAAACATTTATTTAAAGTGTATTTTTATTCAAAAATATGTGATAAATGTAAAAGAGATTAAGCATAGGAAGACATACCAAATTGTGTCGGGTTAGAATTTTTTATCTTGCTCGTTTTAACTCCAAATTGTAATATTTTTTCTTCTTTTTCTCGAAAAGTTTATTTCTTATACCTGAAAGTAAAATTATGCAAAATATCTTCCATTAAAGTACAATATCATTAATTTATCTAAAAAATTAGCATAAAATGTATATAAAGAAGTAGTCATTTTTAGGTGTATCAGCCCCCAAACAAGATCTAGCCAACACTGATTAGTTACTCCATTATTTTGATCATGAGTCAAGTAATTCATAATTAACTCATCTGTTGTTAAAGATAACTAATAACAATTTTCTTAAATATTTCGTATTTTTTATAAACACTTAATGTGTTGTGAACCATCCAAGTAAATTACTTTCTATCTCCTGGTTTGTGATATCATCTTTAACTAAGTACAACGAATGTAAAAATAAATTGTTAGCATGATGAAAAAAAATATGGATTAGCCATCATAATATTTTCACCTAGAAGAATGAACTATTAATAGAAATTAGTGGCTTATTTAATAAAGGGTTGAACTTCATCGCAATTTAAAAGAGCATAAAGTATCACTGCTTGAAATTCCTGATAAATTAGATAACATGATGTGCATCTCCCTAATGCTTCAACAATCTACTGAAAAAAAGAAAGTGTTGTGGGTGGCACCACACCCAATGACGTGGACTCTTCTCGCACAAAATAATAGGAGTGGAATGTGGTAGTCTCCTGCAGTAAATATGTCTCACATATGGATCCTTGTTGTACTTTATTCTTGACAGTTCATTTTAGTTTATTCAAAAATATGTAATGTAATTATTTCATAATATTTTTTACGAATTAGTTGTTAGAAATTTTATTCACTAAATTATTACTAGCGCCTCTCAAATGGATACATTCATCAATATTGTACCGGTCCACTAAGAAAGGCCTCATGTGGTAGTTGTACTGGCAAAATGCTCCTTGGAGTTGAAAAACTAAGTGGGAATATTCTTTCAAGCTTGCATAGTATTATCAGAATGTTTACTTCTAACAGTCGTATGTTAGAAACATTCAAACGAGTTGCACAAATCTAATTGAAGAACACACTACTTTCAATCAGTGGATTTAAAATATCACTTGACAAATAGTTAAATGGGGTTGATAACAAATTTTGAAGAAAAAATTGACAATCGTGGCTTTTTCATTCAAAATACTTTTTTGGTCTCCACATAAATACGACGACTTAAATTTGAAGAATATATATTCAAAAATTTCAATGTTTGTAGCCATTCACAAGTTGATCTACGATGTGCCAAATTAAGAGAATATTTTGCTTTCTGACTCAAAAGCTTGTCAGTAATAGTTTCCTAAATCTCCTGCTCTCGCCTTCTGCAAATCTCATTCAAATATAGTTTGGCATTCATGTTATCTTTAGTTTTTCTCTTAACATCCATAATAGTGTTGAATATATTGTCAAAAAAAAAAAAATTCTCTACGTGCATCACATCGAGATTATGCTCCCAAAAAATAGATTTCTTTGATCAGTTATGAATAAGACTAAATCCTGATGGGTGATGTGATGATAGGTCAGGACAAACAGTAATATTCGGAATGACACTGATAGTCTGAAATAAATCTTCTCTAAATACTACTAGAGGTGACGTTGATTTCCCAATTTTGTTTTTTTTTATTGCACTTTTGTTCCTTCTGAAGGAGCGTCCAGAATCTAAAAATAAACGGTGATAGTCAGACCATGAATTCTTCATGTCATGTTGAAATGCGAATGCCTCAGATGAATTATTGCAATATGGACATGCTAACTTTTTTGCAGTGCTCCAACCATATCACATTTCATACGCTGGAAAATCACTTATTGTTCACATCAACAGTACTTTCATCATAAAACAGTGTTTCATTATAACATCATAAGTCTTGATACCTCTCTCTAATCTGCAACTCAAATGTCATTGACTACATGTATACATCAATGTGACCTTTAGGACTACCGAGACTTGAAATAATCAAGGTAAGAAATAAGAANTTTTATCTTATTCTTTTCATGAATTCTGAGTAGTTTTTTTTATCCTTCTCCCTACTATGAAAAAATGGTTTTGTGGAGAATTGATTTTATTTTCTATGGTTTTAAATGTCAATAAATTGTGATGATTTGAACTCTGATCTTCACGTACTTTTTGATCTGGCCAATTGAATTGTTAAAATATGTTGAGAAACATATGTTCTAAAAAGGGGATATGATTTCGACAACAAAGGGAGAATCATATTTGATTTCATGGGAGAGTATGTCATCCATGAGATTGAGTGCAAATAAATAGGGAAATATACTTTATTGGATATATAATTGGAAGATTTTAAGGTGACATATTAGAATCCCCAATTTGGTTCAGTTGATTGGAAACTAATGCGAGCATGTTAACCCTCAGGTGAGGGAGTAGTGGGAGCTCTGGAGTGACAGCCGGTATCATCCATGCCTAACCACGGAATTAGGGACCAAACTCTGGATTAGTCAATGTTCTTTATAGTGCTCGGAAGAGGGTTGAGAATAAGATTGCTCCTATTTGACACAAAATAATTTTTAAATATATTTTTCAAATTATTTCAATTTCTTCACAAGCCATATTTTCATTATAAAGAGGAAAGGTGTTTTCTGATACTTGAAGTTTTCGTCAACAAAAAATCTTTGTTTTATTTCAACAATTTTACTTTTAAAAGTTTAGCATTTAGTTTAACTTAACTGTTATAGTCGTACATCTGCATATTTAGTAACATTTCACTTATGTAGTTTAACTTCAAACTTCGTACTTTACTTTACTTTTATTTTTATATTAATTTAAAAATAAAATATAAATAGCTAGCTTATATATATTTCTAACTTCCCTGTGGAATCGAAATCTAGGACTCCATTAGAGCCCTATATTACTTGAACGATACGTATACTTGCGTTATATCAAAAAAAAAGATTGGGAGTTTAAAAGAGATTTTAAAGATAAATTATTTTCATTAAAATTACATTATTATTTGGGTTACATTGCATATTTATTATTAATTTAATCCCAAGTTTATGTGCATCGCCCGCTAACCCATGCAATGCTCGCACAATTTCTTACAGATTCTCTCAAAATCTCCTCTTTAATCTCTCCAAAAAGGTAGAAATCTATATTTCTACTTCTATTCTAAGATCCCTAAATATTCTATCTATTTTCTTGTCTTCCTCCTCTCCTTATGAAAGGCGTCAAGCCCCTCTTTTTAAAGAGAAACAAAAACCATTTTTTTTTCCAAGAGACACACCTCTTCACTCCAAAAGACACATCATTTCATCCAAGAGCCTTTCTAAGTGTTTAGATTCGTTGTATCACTCATTGGGGCATGAAATGATGTGTCTTTTCACTCTAGGAGACACATCATTTCATCCAAGAGCCTTTCCAAGTGTCTAGATTCGTTGAATCACTCATTGGGGAGTGCATAGCCATCTAGAACTTTCCAAAAGAATTCCATAACTACCAAAAGTTTTCCAAAATAGTCCAAAACCATTTATGGCACCTAAGCGTCAGTTTTCGGTGCTTACGCTTCATTTTCACGTCATCACTGGCGCTTAGGCACTAGTTTGGGGGCATAGGCGCCACTCTTGGCGCAGCTCCACCGTTTCACCTCATTTAGCTCCGTTTAAACTTCGTTTTGCCCCGTTTCAGTTTTGTATACCTACAAAATAAACATTTTATTTAAAGTGTATTTTTATTCAAAAATATGTGATAAATGTAAAAGAGATTAAACATAGGAAGACATACCAAATTGTGTCGAGTTAGAATTTTTTATCTTGCTCGTTTTGACTCCAAATTGTAATATTTTTATTTCTTTTTCTCGAAAAGTCTATTTCTTATACTTGAAAGTAAAATTATGCAAAATATCTTCCATTAAAATACAATATAATTAATTTATCTAAAAAATGAGCATAAAATGTATACAAAAAAGCAGTCATTTTTAGGTGTATCAGCCCCCAAACAAGATCTAGCCAACACTGATTAGTTACTCCATTATTTTGATCATGAGTCTAGTAATTCATAAATAACTCATCTGTCGTTAAAGATAACTAATAACAATTTTCTTAAATATTCCGTATTTTTTATAAACACTTAATGTGTTGTGAACCATCCAAGTAAATTACTTTCTATCTCCTGGTTTGTGATATCATCTTTAACTAAGTACAACGAATGTAAAAATAAATTGTTAGCATGATGAAAAAAAATATGGATTAGCCATCATAATATTTCACCTAGAAGAATGAACTATTAATAGAAATTAGTGACTTATTTAATAAAGGGTTGAACTTCATCGCAATTTAAAAGAACATAAAGTATCACTGCTTGAAATTTCCGATAAATTAGATAACATGATGTGCATCTCCCTAATGCTTCAACAATCTACTAAAAAAAAAGAAAGTGTTGTGGGTGGCACCACACCCAATGACGTGGACTCTTCTCGCACAAAATAACAAGAGCAGAATGTGGTAGTCTCCTGCAGTAAATATGTCTCACATATGGATCCTTGTTGTACTTTATTCTTGACAGTTCATTTTAGTTTATTCAAAAATATGTAATGTAATTATTTCATAATATTTTTTACGAATTAGTTGTTAGAAATTTTATTCACTAAATTATTACTAGCGCCTCTCAAATGGATACATTCATCAATATTGTACTGGTCCAGTAAGAAAGGCCTCATGTGGTAGTTGTACCGGCAAAATGCTCCTTGGAGTTGAAAAACTAAGTGGGCATATTCTTTCAAGCTTGCATAGTATTATCAGAATGTTTACTTCTAACAGTCGTATGTTAGAAACATTCAAACGAGTTGCACAAATCTAATTGAAGAACACACTACTTTCAATCAGTGGATTTAAAATATCACTTGACAAATAGTTAAATGGGGTTGATAACAAATTTTGAAGAAAAAATTGACAATCGTGGCTTTTTCATTCAAAATACTTTTTTGGTCTCCACATAAATACGACGACTTAAATTTGAAGAATATATATTCAAAAATTTCAATGTTTGTAGCCATTCACAAGTTGATCTACGATGTGCCAAATTAAGAGAATATTTTGCTTTCTGACTCAAAAGCTTGTCAGTAATAGTTTCCTAAATCTCCTGCTCTCGCCTTCTGCAAATCTCATTCAAATATAGTTTGGCATTCATGTTATCTTTAGTTTTTCTCTTAACATCCATAATAGTGTTGAATATATAGTCAAAAAAAAAATTCTCTATGTGCATCACATCGAGATTATGCTCCCAAAAAATAGATTTCTTTGATCAGTTATGAATAAGACTAATGCCTGATGGGTGATGTAATGATAGGTCAAGACAAACAGTAATATTCGGAATGACATTGATAGTCTGAATTAAATCTTCTCTAAATACTACTAGAGGTGACGTTGATTTCCCAATTTTGTTTTTATTTATTGCACTTTTGTTCCTTTTGAAGCAGCGTCCCGAATCTAAAAACAAACGGTGATAGTCAGACCATGAATTCTTCATGTCATGTTGAAGTGCGAATGCCTCAGATGAATTATTGCAATATGGACATGCTAACTTTTTTTGCAGTGCTCCAACCATATCACATTTCATACGCTGGAAAATCACTTATTGTTCACATCAACATTACTTTCATCATAAAACTATGTTTCATTGTAACATCATAAGTCTTGATACCTCTCTCTAATCTGCAACTCAAATGTCACTGACTACATGTATACATCAATGTGACCTTTAGGACTACCGAGACTTGAAATAATCAAGGTAAGAAATAAGAAGGGCGATGCCATGCACATCTTGGCGGGTGGGGTGGGGAAAATTGTAAGATATAATGATCATTAACTAACAAGAGTAAGGAGTCGTGGTATGACAGTACGCTCATAAGCCATCTGAGCATAAGCATAGTCTCATGTTTTGTGGTTCCACAACAAACTGGGGAGTTAAACGATAAAAATTTTTCTATGTCGCTCAATCTGCAGGATGACTTATTGAATTGATATCCCCTAACTTACTACAATGCCACATCACATGTGGAGTNACTCATAAGCCATCTGAGCATAAGCATAGTCTCATGTTTTGCGGTTCCACAGCAAACTGGGGAGTTAAACGATAAAAAATTTTCTATGCCGCTCAATCTGCAGGATGACTTATTGAATTGATATCCCCTAACTTACTACAATGCCACATCACATGTGGAGTATCATGCCTGGAAGCAAAGAATCTCCAAAGATGTGAAAAAAGTTGTAGATGGAAGAGAGACTTGTAAGGAACTTGTTTCTAACTCTCTTTTTTTTTTTATTATTTTGAGGTTTAAATCTCAAAGAAGTACAGAATATGCATTGACTCTTTGTTACACTGGACTTATAAAGTAATATGCAATCAATCACACAAGAATCAATCTTCTCTATTTTCATCTCTAACTTGGAGATCAATTTTTTGTCCAATATAAGTCTTCTTTCAAAAATGTTGCAAACTGATTGAAATGCTCTAGGGGCATATTAAACTATGTCTTAATTTTTAGCATTTTAAGGGCTACATATAACTCAGAATGAGAAATTCATCCCTCCCACAACAGCATTTAGTAAATCAGAAAAAGTTTTAACCTCCTGATTTGGTGTCTCTTCCAGCAGTTTGTTCTGGTAATGCAGCATTGTCCCATCAAAGATCATCTCTTCAAATCTATTTGAGTGAACCAAGTGGAGGATCATAGCTCATTAAAGGAACTAAGTTGAATGTTGCAAGTTCAACCACCCCATGTGAAGTACAAATCCAGTAATCAGGCTGAAACCCCCGATGATAAAAATCATATCTTATTTCATCAGGTGTTAATTGTGCTTGGTTCTCGTGTTTTGAGCATGGACATCAAATTCTACACTTAGATAAGATGAAAGTTGTGATGCTGCAACCATGAATGCCTCGACAGCATTCAAAAACTCCTAGGTCATCCTTTTTCTATCCGGATAAAGTGTGTTGTTCATAAAAAAATTAGATGTATGAATATCCATGTGTGTCTTCAACCCTGAGAATAATCACCACATTGTAAAGTGCTTTCAACAAAATATATTGTATTTAATTATTATAGAAGATCGACTGATGAATTTGTAACAAATTGTGGTCAAACATGATAANCGCCTGGAAGCAAATAATCTCCAAAGATGTGAAAAAAGCTGTAGATGGAAGAGACACTTGTAAGGAACTTGTTTCTAACTCTTTTTTTTTATTATTATTTTGAGGTTTAAATATCAAAGAAGTACAAAATATGCAATGACTCTTTGTTACACTAGACTTATAAAGTAATATGCAATCAATCACACAAGAATCAATCTTCTCTATTTTCATCTCTAACTTGGAGATCAATTTTTTGTCCAATATAAGTCTTCTTTCATAAATGTTGCAAACTGATCGAAATGCTCTAGGGCATATTAAACTCTGTCTTAATTTTTAGCATTTTAAGGGCTACATATAACTCAGAATGAGAAATTCATCCCTCCCACAACAGCCTTTGAGCAGCATTTAGTAAATCAGAAAAAGTTTTAACCTCTTGATTTGGTGTCTCTTCCAGCAGTTTGTTTGGTAATGCAGCATTGTCCCATCAAAGATCATCTCTTCAAATCTATTTGAGTGAACCAAGTGGAGGATCATAGCTCATTAAAGGAACTAAGTTGAATGTTGCAAGTTCAACCACCCCATGTGAAGTACAAATCCAGTAATCAGGCTGAAACCCCCGATGATAAAAACCATATCTTATTTCATCAGGTGTTAATTGTGCTTGGTTATCGTGTTTTGAGCATGGACATCAAATTCTACACCTAGATAAGATGAAAGTTGTGATGCTGCAACCATGAATGCCTCAACACCATTCAAAAACTCGTAGGTCATCCTTTTTCTATCCGTATAAAGTGTGTTGTTCATAAAAAAATTAGATGTATGAATATCCATGTGTGTCTTCAAACCTGAGAATAATCACCACATTGTAAAGTGCTTTCAACTAAATATATTGTATTTAATTATTATAGAAGATCGACTGATGAATTTGTAACAAATTGTGGTCAAACATGATAATATTTAAAATGTTAACAACCTATTGAGGTTGTTAGACCTATCGAAGGTCGATAATTGGCAAACATATATCCATGTTTTACCTCTAATAATGACATCATAGAACATAATGTTTGAAGTGAATATTACTTTCGAAGAATGGAAGTTAGATTTCTCATTTGATAATGAAGTGAACAACACTCTCACATTGTACAAAATATTTCCTTCCCAAAATTTATTTAAATGCGTGAAAGTACTCTAGTTAAAAGTTGTGAAGATAAAGATGCTTAGGTTTATAATTGACTTTTCACTTGGAGACTAAATATGACACAAATTTATATGTGTGAGGGCTAGTATAGCTACACCCTACAGTGACATACAATATTAGAGGGAGTTGTCTTAATGGATTGTGAATTAATGTTTGACTGATTAATAATCTTCGACGAAACTAACATTGCTAAAATATTAAACAATCCGACTTGTAGTAGACCCAACCGTGGATTTTTAACATAAGGATATCAAATTTGATAATAATCAACATATTATAAAAGGAGTGAACAATTTAAATAGCTCGAACAATGACAATCACTCAAAAATTAAATGCTTTAATTTTGACTCGGGTAAAGAGCGGATCGAAATAAACCACCCAAGTTTGATCCAGAAATTTTGGATCAATTTTCTTTCAAGCATACCGCAATTAAGCTCAAAGTCAGAACATTAACAAGTTATTGAGACTGTTAGGACTATTAAAAATTGATAATCTATCTTAATTTATTTTGAATTTTTGGTTCTAATGTTGTCTGTCACCATAGCTACACCAGGCCATACACGAGTATATTTCTTTCACATTTTACTTTCCAAGTAGAAAGCCAATCATCAATCGAAGCATTCTAGTCTCCGCAAATCTCATACGCGCTTGGCTGTTCATCTAAAAATATATTTTTTAGAAACAAATATTTCATCTGATGTAAGAGTTTTCACTCCATACTCAAATGCAAAGTCTAATTTTTATTTCCAAAATAAAAATTCACTTCGAAATCTCATCTGCATTGTCAAAATGGGAATTGCAGCAATGCAAAATAGATATCACCTAGGTCTGCCTCTGCTTCTCAATTGTCTCTTTATGTATTCCAAAGAGTGACATCTAACATTTTTTTTATTTTTTTCATTGATGCAAGCCTACATGAGCTTTCAACCTCCTCTTCTATAAAAAAAAATGACATATTAAAAAATTCAGATATCTCACCATTTCTAACATTCTTCGCATTTTAAACTGCGAAGTCTAACTTTCATCAAATACCAACACATACATAAACTTTATTGCTTGGGCAGTCTCCCTTCATGAGAAGAGAACCATCAAATCTAATTGTTAGATATCACCTACCTTTCAACTNTGTGCTCAAGAGGGAGTCTTTTTATAGACTCTGATGGAGAAGAATTTTGGTCATTTGACTAATAACTCTGATAACCACTTAATCGGATGACCTATATTGATAACCCTTGATCAAAAATGTTTTTTAAAATGATTTGAGGGCCTTAATAACCTCAAAATTAAAAGAGTTTAGGCTTGTTGTATTTTTCTCATCGAAATATAAATATGTCAAATTTTGTAGTTCATCATCTGACCATCAAATTAATGATCTGAAACCTTCAAATCTGCCTTAATGACTTATTTAGAATCAAATTGGACCAATGTTGATATCATTAGGTTCTTCTTATCTAGACAGTCCGTTTATCTATGAACTTGTTAAAATCAGAGCTCTAGATAATCTTAAATTTGAATCTGTGAGATTTTTTTTTTCTGAAAAAATGCCTCAAAATTCATGCCAAATAATAAAAATTCGTTGCAAACATCAAGTATATTCCTCTATTTCATGATATTACAACTAAACTCTAATATCTCACACGTCCACCTAATTATATATGATATTCCAAAAAATAATTTCTAAATATTTTGATAGATCGGACTAGGAAGATGAGCTTTCTTGGGGATACTAATTTAATAATGCATAATTTAACATCGTTGAATAGCATTGACAAGTTAGTAGATCAGACATTCATCTTTCATAAAATTAGTCCCACAATCATGCATTATGAGGAAGTGACTCATATAAATATTTTCGAAAAAGAAGGACATTTACATATTTACCACACAATTCTTATGTATTTACACATCCAATGCCTTCATGTTCATAAATCTTCAACATCACAAAAATAAATAAATGAATCATGCATATTTATAAAACCAGTATGATATAAGTGTAAATATCAAATATTGGACGTTCTATGTATAAATATATAAGAATTTTGTGGCATGTTTGTAAATTTCCCATTAAATAAATAAATAACAGGACGTTAGATTCGTTAATTAAATGATTAGTGTTTGTTTATCGTATGCATGCTATATGAATTAATAATCTAAATGGCGGGTATGTCCTGTTAACTCAACAAACTTCAATTATAGAACAAAGAGATGATTT
>JXCR01060577.1:599317-706636 GCA_002079205.1 Phalaenopsis hybrid cultivar
CTAGACGAAAGAAGCGACGGAAGCAAGCATCGGCTGCTCTCACTCGCTGGGACAGCTCTTTAACATGTTCCATCCTCTCTCCTCCCTCACCACCATGTCCTCGCATTCCGTCCTGAAACCTCGTCGCCTATACACCCAAAGCCCTAACCCTAATCCTAAGCCTACCTCCTCCTCTTCTTCCTCCTGCAACCACTCCCCCTCGGCAACACTCGACCTTATCATCCTCATACTCGTCTTCTTCTCCTGCACCTTTCTCATCACCTCCTCCTTTTCGCACATCATCCGCTCTGTCTCCTTCTTCCTTCCTCTCATCTCCATCTCCGATCCTTTCCCCTTCCTCGCCGGCTTCCTTGTCTTCCTTGCTGCCTTCATTGCTGCACTCGAGATCGCCTGCTACCGAGCTTGCATCTGGACCCGCCGATGCGAGAATCCGCGATGTCGGGGTTTGAGGAAGGCGACGGAGTTCGATGTCCAGATTCAGACAGAGGAATGTATCCGATTTATCTCGTCGGTAAGCGGATCGGCCTCGGCGGCCGCCGTTGCGTGGAAGGAGATTGACGAGCTTCCGTGGAAGGGCGGTCAGCAGGGGAATAATCCGGATTATGAGTGTTTGCGTGCCGAGCTTCGGAGAATGGCACCGCCGAATGGTCGGGCTGTGCTGCTTTTTCGCGCTCGATGTGGTTGTCCCTTGGCGAAGCTTGAGGCGTGGAGCCTGAAACGGGGTCGCCGGCATAAAAAGTGAGTGCGGTTTGTTTGTGATGGCTTATGTTGGTTTTATTTGCTTTTGCTGTTTTTTGAGGATTTTTGTTTGCTTGAATTTGTTTGATGGGTTGTGATTTTAAACTGCTAGTAATTTTCAGCAGGATAGGTTATTTATCTGTTTGCAGATGGCGCCCACTGAATAAATTTTATGTTAGGTACCTCAGTGTATATTATTTGTAAATGATATAGTTCCAGTATATGATTTTCCTTTCAGAATAATTGAAACAAAAGGGATCAATTTGTGCAATTTTTATAAGATAATAAATTGAATATATTATTGTATATGATTTGCACTTATTGTAGATTTATAATTGATAGCGTTTGACCTATACTACTGGAAGATCATGTCATAGGTTTAAGTAATTTTGATTTATTATATCAAAGAATAGGGATATAATTGTTGATTTTACTTATGGAGTTAAATTTGAATGTTCAAAATTTGAAATGACTTAGGAGTACTTGCTATATGAGAATATCTGATCAGCTGTGCTAAATGAAATTGAGTGTCAGGAAAAAAGGAAAAGAGCTGCTAAGTGCCAAGTTGAGTGTGGTATAATTGTGAATGGTAAAAATTTAATGCCGAAGATTGGNTCAGTATATGATTTTCCTTTCAGAATAATTGAAACAAAAGGGATCAATTTGTGCAATTTTTGTAAGATAAGAAATTGAATATATTATTGTATATGATATGCACTTATTGTAGATTTAAAATTGATAGCGTTTGACCTATACTACTGGAAGATCATGTCATAGGTTTAAGTAATTTTGATTTATTATATCAAAGAATAGGGATATAATTGTTGATTTTACTTATAGAGTTAAATTTGAATGTTCAAAATTTGAAATGACTAAGGAGTACTTGCTATATGAGAATATCTGATCAGCTGTGCTAAATGAAAAGAGCTGCTAAGTGCCAAGTTGAGTGTGGTATAATTGTGAATGGTAAAAATTTAATGCCGAAGATTGGTATTAATCACAAGGATGGAATGAAGGACAACTGTACTAAGGGATAGTGGAGTTGCACCTATTACATTATGATAGTGAAAATAACTTAGATTGGGTATGTATGCCGTCTGGCTGAGGATGCACTAATATTGTGGGTACTTCAAATCAATGTGAAATGATTAAGATGAAAAATGTGGCAGGCAAGGGAAAATATCTCTAGAAGTTGTATTAAAAGGTATACAAAGATTGAGTTAACATATCATTTGCCATTGAAAAAAAAAAATTGGAATTGGGATTCATAAATTAGACCCAAACTAGTCGAGATAAAGGTAGTGATGATAAAGATTATTTATCTCTTGTATGGCGGACATGATTGAGGAGTATGGCGAACCCAACCTTCTCAAATCTATGTTTAGAGCTCATAGTTTCATATTGGGTTTCCTGATTAATGAACTTATGATACCTAGAAGTAAGAAGTTATGTAGATCATTTACACCTTAGTTTGTCACTTGCTTTATATTAAATTTAAGCTTTGTTGGGTTGGGTGAGGTACTCATATTCCCATGGATGTACCTTGAGCGGGAAATTGTTGTGGCTGAAGGTGTTTATACTTGTGGAAAAAGCTAGGGAATGTGAAAACAATCACAGTAGATCCACTTGTGCATCTCTTTTTGTGTAAATGTAAGCTGGGGATTAGTTATGGCATTTTTGGTTATGATGGTGCAGCTTGCTAATGTTTTTTTTCTGATTAAGGTATTTTCACGTTGAATATAGTAATTTGAATTTCCTAATATGGTAGGCATGGTTTTGCCCGCTTTCCACCTATCTTATGTCCTTGCTAATTCTAAATTTAGTAGGGTTGATAAAACACCATTTCAAGAGAACAATCCCTGTGAAACTGGTTAGTTTTGGATAACTTAATTTTACTTTTTTTTACATGACAACGAGACTTGGTTTGACTAGAGGAATTATTTTTACTATTATTATTTTTCTTTAAGAAAGGACCTTCAAAGGATTTTAGGCACACTGATGCTTCTTAAATGTATCTGTTGTTCAAGCAATTCTTTAACCATCAACATAATTTTTCTTTGGCATGGATTTTTGCATCTTGACTTCTCCATGCTTGCTTATGTAAGCATTGAAAGTAGGAAAGTGTAAGAATCTTAACTATTTGCATAACTATATGGATTAACTTCATTGAGGGAAGGAGGGAGAGAGGGAAGGAGGGAGATTTTCAAAGGAATTATATTGAATTAGATAATTCAAAGGCTCAAAGGAATCTCGGTTTATACAAGATGAAGTGATTTTAAGGCTCTACTTTCTAGTGATGAAATATATTAAATACGATTTGTCTCAAAAGTATTAGGCCTTTTGATAATCATCACATTGAATTATAATGAGGTTTGGTCCTATAATTTTCTTTACATAATAAATATCAGCCTGCCAACAAAGTTCATTTTATTGTTGCATGAGGAGTCTATATTAATATTTGGATTTACCGTTCCTTTTTTTGTTCTTTTCATGATTAAGATCGGATATGTTTCTTTCAGAATTTGTATTATTTATTCATTTCATTTCTTTCTTTTAAAGTTTGCTCTTGCTGTTTTCGTGGAACATAAGCTAGGATTTTGCATCTCTTGAAATACTCTTTTGAGAATGGCTTGATTCTTGCAAAACCTTTTGCAGTAGTACTTGTTTTAATTTATATGCTGATAGAATTTTGAATCCCTAGCTAACACATTTACATCCATAACAACCCAATAATTTATGGGCAACAACTTTTCATCTGCAACAATAATCTAGCAATTTGTGAATATTTATTTTTTCATATATTCAACCAAACTCCACAACCTACTGCATTTTATTTCTAATGTGTTGTTAATTCATCTATTTTGGACCCTATAATTAAAGATTATCAAATTCTCATCTAATATTGTTTATTTTCAAAACTTGAACCCAGGGAGGATGATTAGCAATTTGAAGATGTAATTAGGACTTCTTTTAAGAATGAGCCTTCAAGTAAATTGTAGGCTTAAATAATGAAGTTGTGTATCCACGAAACCCCACTCATTTTAAGTTTCAAACGCACTTGAAATAATGATAGTGTGTTTGAATTTAGCTTTATCTTATAGGACACTTGAATTTTACTTTAAAGTTAATTCCTCCTCTATTTAACATAAAAAATTAAGTTCTTTTTTTTTAGTAAAATCTTCCATAAGATTAAAAATACACTTACAGTTCAAATTTTATCGACCTATATGATACCGGAGTTAACCCCAACCATGACTCGAACGACACAATTTTATTGCTGACTTTGAAGGAATACAATATCGACTCGTAACGAAAAAATAACACAAAAAAGAAGACTAATAAAAGACTCGACGATGCAACAAATAACTATATACGAAACACAAAAGGGACTGAAACAGTTCTGGGCAGCGTCGGAGGGCGGCTGAAAAGTCACCGGGGAGGTTGGGGAAGAGTTAGCAGCGGTTGGAAGAATGTCAGAGTGACCTGCGGTAATTGGAGTAGCGTTGGGAGGGTCTGAAGAGGTCGGTGGTTTGCGGTAGGAGGCACTGAAGAGAGTGGCAGCGACGGGATGAGTGCTTCTGCGTGTTGGAGGAGCCGATGGAATGGAGTGCCATGCTGGAGATGGCTGGGAGGAAGCTAGCAGTCTGCTTGAGGAGTTGGGAGATTCAACAGAGGAAGTGGGAAGGTGTAGCAACCTAAGAGGAGGGGATATGGAGGGAGGCAACGGTGGGTAGTATTGCCTGGAGAAGGATATGGAGCGGAGATACACACTACCACCTTGGCGGGATACAACTGTTGCACCACGCTTTCGAAGGATACAACCCTTGAAAGAGGGAAAACACGAAGGACAATACTTGAAATCAGAAAACCAATCACTACTTAGACCTGAGAAAGAACATGTATAAGTAGGGAGGAAGGGAGACAATCGAGGAAGGAAGGAGGAGAATAAAAGGAAGGGATTTGAAGAGATTATGATGAGGAGGCGGGTGCAAAGTAAGTAGAGTGGACTGACTGGTCTAGGGAAATGTTGGACCGACACCTTGTTGTTTGGTCCAATGGGCTGCAGGAGCCCGCCCCCCGGCACTATACATCCTCACAATATTTTGCTTTGCTATATGCTAATATGAAGGGACCATCCAAATTAGAAACTGACTATGGAGCTGGATGATTTGTTTCTTTCGTTGATTTTCATACCTATCTCACTTGAGTTTTCTTAATGGAAAAACAAAAAAAAAAACTGAAGAGGGATAAAGTATTAAACATTTCAACTGATTGATCTATACTCGATTTTAGTTCACAATCAAAATTCTGAAAATAGATTATGCTAAATAATGCTTTGAATCAATCTTTGAAAATGATCTCCTATGTTAATGAATTATCCGCCAAAGCTTATGTGTTGGCATCCCTCAATCAAATGGAATTATTGAAAAGAAAAACACACATTTTTTAGAGGTAGATTAATCATTTTATGCTCTCCATAAATAGTTTTATATATCTCATTAATATAAAATGTCTTTGAAAGCATTTAAATTTTAGATTGTTCAAATTCATCTCTATTTATTTTTCAAGATCAAAATCATTTACTCACAAAAATCTTTGGGTGTTTAGTTTTGGTTCACATTTATTTACAATACAAAGATAATGAATATTTCTCATTGTCCCTCTATCAATGCATGGACATGATATTCCTTGAGCATCAACCTTATCTTATTACTCTAAAATTGAAAGTCAAGTAGATGAAACTCAGTAACAAGATTTTAAGTTTGAATTTTTTTTTTATCATCTACAATCTTCTCCCATTAGACCATGGATAATGAACATTTCACATTCGCTCTCTATCAATCTACTGAAGCCTAACCAGAACTGCAAATTTTGTCATCACATTATAGGTAAATCAGACTATTATAGCCTCATCAGAATTGCGAACTCTCTCATCAACTTGTCAATATAACCAACCTATGGAGAATGAGCTTTGCTTTTATGCTGAGGGAAAAGATAAATCAAGAGGGGAAACAATCAACATATCTCCAATGCATTTAAAGAAACCGTGCCTAATTCATGGACAAATGAAGTGCTAGTGAGAATAAATGTTAGATGATGATATTGATCTTGACTTGTTCGATTGTCTTAAGATAATGGTTGATATTATTCACTGAACACCCAATTTATTATTTCATGACTTATGAAGGGCTTTTACTTGGATTCAGTCAGTGCTTTATCACTTCTCTATATAAAAATACATAATCCAAATAATGTTTTTGAATCTCTGAAATTCCTCGTGAAAGAAATCTAAGCCTTAGAAAAAAATGGTATGCAAAAATTTTTGAATTTCTGCCAGGAAAAAAAAAATCAGTTTGGATGCAAATAGATACTTACAAGCAAATCTAAATTATATGAGCGTGTGGTTAAATTTAAAGCTTAGGTTGTTGTAAAAGGGTTCCCTCAATCATATGATTTTGATTATCTAGAAATTTTCTAGCTTGTTGCCATGCAAAAAACTATTNGAAGCTTAGGTTGTTGTTAAAGGGTTCCCTCAATCATATGATTTTGATTATCTAGAAATTTTCTAGCTTGTTGCCATGCAAAAAACTATTCTCTGTTGTGATAAATTTGGATTGATCTGTACGTCAACTTTTCAATAAAAATGATTTTTTTAATTTGATACTTGAGAAGGAATTATATACATGGAGATTCATTATGCAATGAAAAATTAAAGAAACTCCAGTAAGGTATTTAAATGTTGAAAAGCTCCATATAATCTCAAACGATCTCCTCTTACATGATTTTGATGATTTTCCAAATATCTCACAAAGGTGGATATAATGAATTTTTAAGCTGATCATAATATCTTTATCTAGCTATCACCTAATGGAAAAAAAAATAAAATTCTTAGAATGTATGCTTATAATATTATATTGACATGTGATTTGGAGAAAAAAAGCAAGTCTATTTAAAAGTGTTTGGCAACATGAGAATTCANGAGATTCATTGTGCAATGAAAAATTAAAGAAACTCCAGTAAGGTATTTAAATGTTGAAAAGCTCTATATAATCTCAAACGATCTCCTCTTTCATGATTTTGGTGATTTTCCAAATATCTCACAAATGTGGATATAATGAATTTTAAGCTGATCATAATATCTTTATCTAGCTATCACCTAATGGAAAAAAAATAAAATTCTTAGAATGTATGCTTATGATATTATATTGACATGTGATTTGGAGAAAAAAGCAAGTCTATTTAAAAGTGTTTGGCAACATGAGAATTCAACGTAGAAGGCTTGAAAATCTAAAATACTTTCTTGATTTTGAAGTAGCATGCTTAAAGCTAGATTTTGCTTTTTTTTAAAGAAATTATATCATTAAATTACTTCAAGAAACATGAATGTTGGGATGAAAGCACAGAAAAGCTCCAATGAACCCAAAGAAGACTTGGGATCACCACTAATAGCACACTTATCAATAAAGGCGGGTGTCCATGTCTTGTGGCAAACTCATTTATTTCTTTTTCATTAGTCCCAATATTATTTTCCTTGGTAATGCTGTAACAAAATAAATAAATAACCCTACTGAAGATCTCAAGAAAGCTATTAATCACATGCGAAGACACATCACCTCAGATTTTTCTCTGATTAATCTACTTGTGTGCAGGAAAATATGGTTAAATGGAGAACTAAGAAATAATCTGTGGTCTCATTTAGCAGTACAAAAGTTGAATATAGGGTAGTGATAATTGATGTGTTTGTAGCATGTGGTTGAATAAAAAAGTTAGGGGAACCAAGCCATCAAATGAAAAAAGTCTCTAAAAGCTCTTTATGACTGTTGGGTTGCCCCATTAGTATTTAAAAAAAATATATATTTACCATGAAAAAACTAAGCTTATTGGTATAGGATGACATTTATCTTAATGGAATTGAATATGGAACAACACAAACAAATTATGTTCCAACTAAAACTACATATATCCTTATCTAGGCTTTAGCCAAAGTGGGTTTTAATAAATTCATCAATTGGCTTGGCATGATCTTCATATACAACCTGCTTTGTGGGAGAGGATTGAAGCACTCTTATATCTATAGCCAACACCATTTTATCTAGAGCAATCTAATGATCTGTTGACATCTTTAGAAGTTTTTAATCTAAAATAATTTGGCAATTCATCGAATTTAGTTTTTCATCTGCAACAAATGAACAATTGTTGATTATTACATTATATTTGTATTTTATAGCTAATTGTTGATTCCAAGATTGAAGTTGTATTTAAAATTTTTTTCTTTCCTTGTTTTTTATTTTCTGCTTATTTATCCATAAATTCTAATCTTATTTTTCACTTCAATAACGACATGAAATTTAGTCATGCAATCTCCTATTTTTTAATTCTTCTCGTCTTATCTTAATTTTGAAGAGTATATTACGAGAGTTCGTGTAGCTGCCGACTTATTTTTATTTTAGTTCAAAATTAATTCTATTAGATTAATTTTGAAAAATATTTGTAAACGTTGACCATTTGATGATCCAATTAGGAGAGTAGATATTTTAGTTTCGAATTTTGTTAAGACAGGTAGAGGTAGAACTAAAAAGACTTGGGCATATTGTATAAAAATGATCCTAATTTGTTAGAATTAAATGAAAGTATAACACTCAATAGGACACAATGGTGAAAAAAGATTTATGTAACCAACCCCACTTGGTGTGATAAACGCTTTTTGTTGTTGTTGTTGTTGTATATTATGAGAATTCATCATTGGAGTAACTTGTTTTTGTTGGAGAGTTATACTAAGATCTATCAAAGTGGATATGGTTTTTTGAGGTGGACATATGCACTTTGATACCAAAAGTTGATGAAAAGAGCAGTTTCCTGATACCAATTAATGTAGACTGATGGGATTTTGATTGCAAGTGATGTGGATAGATGCACGCTTTTTATGGAAATTAGTAGGTAGAGATTCTTTAAATTGTCTGTTTGTTAAGTGATCTTGACCATATGTAAACTATTTTTTCCAAAAACTTGAATGCTGAAGTTGTAGAGAATCGAATGGACAAGAAGTTGAAATTTGAATCACTCATTTTTAATGAGAATCAACAAGGAAAAAGCTTGAATGATATCTATAACATATGGGGAAGAGAATTCATGAATTAAGAGTGAATGCAAAAAATTGAGATTTGGGGAAAGAAGAGGATATGGCGATTTTTTAATTCATTCTTACTCATTTGTTTGCTATTCAAAACCATATCTTCTTTTATCGATAAAAAACATTATTATTATAGATTGATCTAAATAAGGATAATCACAATAGTGTATTGAAAAGATGATAAATGATTTGGATTTTATTTGTATTTTATTAGGCTTTACTAAGTTAAGTGTTGCCGAGACGAGAATGATAAGGTGGATGCGTGGCAAAAATGCGGAATGATTATATCCGTGATAGGGTTGTGTAGCCCCAGTGACGGACAAAATTAGAGACACAAAATTAGAGGCTGTCGTCTTAGATGCTTTGTTCACATTAAACGTCGACCATATGATGATCCGATTAGGAGAGTAGATGTTTTAGATTCGTCTTATGTTAAGAAAGGCAGAGGTAGACCTAGGAAGACTTGGGCTTATTGTATAAAAAATGATCTTAATTTATTAGAATTAAATGAAAATATGACACTAAATAGGATGCAATGGAGAAAAAAGATTCATGTAGCCGACCCCACGTAGTGGGATTAAGGCTTTGTTGTTGTTTTTGTTGTTGTTTTTTATTTGGCTCATGTCTCTTTGTTTATATAAACAAAATTCTAGATTTCAACTAGTAATTTATGCCAATAGATATTTACCTTGCATAATTCATTTTCAGAAAATTTGAGAGGAATTTTAACCCATTGAGGTCCATGGATTGCCAATGATGAAAGGTAAGATGGGCAACTAGCTTTGCAATATGATGGATCGCCAGACTGGCCAATATTTACACATATACTCATCAAGGTGTAGAGTAACTATTTTCATGTATAACTTGGACCTGATATTATGGATTGAGTTGCTCAATAGTCCTTTATTTAGGACAAGATGGAACTGCTTATGTATTTGAACATCCATGATATAGATTAGTCCGCTTTTGTTGATAAAGTGTTGATCGGTTTTTGTGTTCGTTTCGATTGTAATGAATTAGATTTTATGTGCACAATATAACTTGATTGTATTTTGACATTTTATTTGATAATCACTGCCATAACTTTGGTCTATATTTATCACAAATATCTTGCTTATTTTTTGGAATTTAGCTTTGTCATTGAATCTAATTGTCATTGGTTGCTTATTACCATTGTTTAGAAAGATATTTGAGAAGCACACCTCGAGATGCGCCTCAATTAAGTTGCACGAAAAACACTCAAGATTTAAGCTTCGCTGCCATTAATGTCATTTACATTTTTTTTTATCAAAGGTGTATGCGGCATGACATTTAAGGTGATGCCCAATAATTTTTTTGTATAAAAGAAACTATTATATTATATGATGATATTAATAGATATTATATTATATTATAATATATCATGTTATTTTTGATGCAATGTCTTCGAACGTTAAAATGTAATTTAAGTATGATTACTTGATTGTGTTATTTATTATTTTAATTTAAATTATATCAAATATAATGTTGATTGATTTGATGAATAAAGAAGAAAATTGTGGCGATTTAATGAGATTTGGAAGATGTTCATGAAACTCAATTTGATAATGATAAAATTTTTAAATATGATGATTCTTTTGAAGATGAAAGAAGTGAGAATGAGGTTGTTGTACTTATTGATTTATGTGGTGTATTTAAATTATAAATGAACGTTTCCCTTATTCTAAACTTCTTTCGTATATCATCATTTAAGATTGAGATATGAAGCTAATGTCTATGTAATAATAAATTATATCAATTTATCAATAGTTTGTCATATATGCAGTTAATGCATCGACTTGATTCTTGGTTTACGCCTTGCTAAAGCAATATGCTTCGGTTTTCAATTTAATCTTCTTAAATCTTACTTATTGCTTCTCTTAATTATTAAATCCTCCTTTTTTGTAAGGGATTTGTCCTAATTAGCACAATTTATGCTTCTAAATTGAACTTTTTATTTCTCGAGTAAGATTTATTATTATTATTTTTTTATGATATTGCTTTCAGACATTGAAGAATTTTGTATGTTGCCTTTAGATGCATCTCTAAAATTATGCATAGATTGACTTAGCACATTTACATCAAAGGTTATGTTTTATCTTGTATAGGTGAGGTAGACAAGCTCGATCTATTTTGGATAACTTTTTTTGTTGACTTCCAAGCCATGACTTGCCTCTCCATGTTTGTGGTAGTATACAATTGAAAATTTTGACGCCTTGCATCATATGATACCCATCTTCTTTTGTAGATCAATAATGTATTTTTGGTTAGAGATAAATATCATCGCCTTTGAGCAGATCACTTCAATTCCAAGGAAATATTTAATTCTTTTCAGATTTTTGACTTTAATTTCTTGGGTAGTTGATCTTTCACTCTTTTTTGTTTCCTTGAGATTTTTAATTATAAAATCATGTTATCCACATACATTTTGGGAACTATACGTTCGATGAGTTCTTTTATGAATGGAGTGTGTTCTGTTAGGCAGTGTTTGAATTTCATATTTTCATTGCTTTGGTCACATGAATCATGCTCTTGGGGATTATTTAAGCTCATATAAAGCTTACTTTTATCTTTGTATTTGGTCAGTATTGAACTCTTGATTAAAAATTGGTGGAGATTCTATAAAGACAATCTTTTGTAGCTTTCCACGTAAGATTTTTTTTTTTTTTTTTAACATCCAATCACTTGAAGAACCTTGTGAAGTTGGTTGCCCATGATAAAAATATTTAGATAGTGTTTAACTTTGTGATTTGTGCTAAAAATTATTCATAATTCACTCCATAGTTTTGCGTAAAGCATTTTACCATGAGTCTAGCCATCACTTGCATTTCCATGTTTGTGGTAGTATTCAGTTGAAATTTTTGATGCCTTGCATCATATCATCCTCGTTTCCTTTTGTAGATCAATGATGTTATTTTGTTGATATATTAATATCATCGCCTTTGTGCTGATCACTTCAATTTCAAGGAAATATTTAATTTTTCTCAGATTATTGACTTTAATTTTTTTCATAGAGTATTATTCACTCATTTTATTTCCTTGAGATTTTTAACTATTACAATCANCTTGACTTTAATTTTTTTCATAGAGTATTATTCACTCATTTTATTTCCTTGAGATTTTTAACTATTACAATCATGTTATCCACATACATTACGGGAACTGTAACTTTACCTTTGATGAATTTTATTATGAATGGAATGTGTTTTGTTAGGAAATGTTTGAATTTCTTATTTTCATAGCTTTAGTAAACCGCTAAATAATGCTCTTGGGGATTATTTAAGCTCGTACAGAGCTTACTTTTATCTCTGTATTTGGTCAATATTGAACTCTTGATTAAAAATTGATGGAGGTTCCATAAAGGCTATCTTTTATAGTTCGCCATGTAAGATATATTTTTTTAAATTTTCTTTTACATATATCCACTTTAAGTACCTTTTGAAGTTGGGTGCCCATGATAAAAATATTTAGATAATGTTTAGCTTTGTGACTTGTGCTAAAATTTATTTATTATCCACTCCGTAGTTTGACATATAGCATTTTACCGTAAGTCTCACCATCACTTGCCCCTCCATGTTTGTGGTAGTAGTCAATTGAAATTTTTAACGCCTTGCATCATATCATACCTGTCTCCTTTTGTTGATCAAGGATGTATCTTTATTGAGAGATAAATATCATCGCCTTTGAGCGGATCGCTTCAATTCCAAAGAAATATTTAAATGTTCTCTATCTTTAATTTCCTTGGATAGTTGATCTTTCACTTTTTTAATATCCTTGAGATTAACTATTACAATCATGTTATCCACATACATTATGAGAGCTGTAACTTTATATTCGATGAATTCTCTTATGAATGGAATGTGTTTTGTTAGGCAGTATTTGAATTTCATATTTTCATGGCTTTGGTAAACCCCTAAATCATGCTCTTGGGGATTTTTTAAGCTCATATATAGCTTACTTTTATCTTTGTATTTGATCAGTACTGAAATCTTGATTAAAAATTGGAGGTTCCATAAAGGCAACCTTTTGTATTTTGCCATGTAAGATTTTTTTTTTTTAAACCTCTACCAACTCGAAGGACCTTGTGAAGTTGGGTGCGCATGATACAAATATTTCGACAGTGTTTAGCTTTGTGACTTGTGATAAAATTTATTCATAATCCACTCCGTAGTTTTGCATAGTTTTATGTGTTTTATTGAATATTTTTTCCATCTATTTATATAGTAGAATTGTATATTATGATTAGTGATGTCTGCTTATTGAAAGTGCTATAGCATGTATGTATATTTTTTCCTGAAAATTGGAGAGGAATTTTTGCCTCATGAGGCTTATAGACTATGAATGATTGATGATAAGACAGGAGTCTAGCTTTTGTAATACTACGGATTGTCGGACTGATCACTATGCAGGTTAATATTTACAAAAAAATTAAAACTATAAACATATATATAAAATGTTAAAATAAAACTATAACTAAATCTAATTTGTGTGTAATTCTGAATGTAATTTTATTTGAAGCCTAGTTGGGCATTTGGTGTTCCGTGGGACACTAGTACCATACTTTGCTTGACTCTCACTTTTTATCGAGTACTTAACTTTTTAGTATTAATGAACATAAGAAGAGTTTGCAGGCTTGTAAATGATTTGACAATTACTCAAAACTGAACTGCATATTAACCATAATGGCGATTGCTAACTACAAACTACTTTCAATTAGTATGGTCATTTATTAGTCGGTTGTGTTAGTAGTTTGAAATATATTATTTTCAGTACATGCTGAATTGTAGTTAGTATTAAATCTTCATCCTACTGTTGATCTCATTTTGAGGTCATTACTCTTTTCCTTAGGATCCTTGGATCTAGCTCTAAGGGTTCCTATTGACTATCTTAGAAAACTAGTATTGAAATCCATCCCCTTAGAAATTCCGGCCACTTTCTATTTCTCTTGTGATGTCTCGCATTGATGATCTCAAAACCATCGTCGTATGGTCGAGTGGTTAATGACTGTCATGTGGAGACTCAAGGAGAAGTTCCCAATTGGATCTCAAGCCCTAAGAAAACTTCTTCAAGACCTTATCCACCCACACTCAGACACACGAAATACACAAAATTCACTAAGTTGCACAAGATCAGATTAGAATCGAACTTAAAGAAAGGGTGAAAATGTGAACTTTTCTGGACGACCTCCAATGATAAACAACTGATCCAGATAAATTGTCTGACTGTTTGGATTTTGTGTTTGAAAAATAATTGATTCTGGATAAATGACAATTCTGCTCCTGTTTTTGATAAGTTGTTTGGTTTGTGTGTTTTGTAAATAGCTGGTTTGCAGATTTTTTTAGTTAAATAAACAATCTGATACGCATAAGTTATAATGTTCTCAACAAAACTGCAATGTCTGCTCATTAGATATTTTACCACCACTCTACACCCTTCATAACAGTACAAAATATATAAATCTCACATAATAGTGAGTATCATGAAATCTAAAAAAAAGAAGAAATTACTTGTTAAAATTATAAGGAAAAAATGTAAATATTCAATTTAAAATGTAGAAGCATGTCACGACGAACGTTGCTCGATTTTGACACCCCAGAACCCCGAGCAAACTTGTGGGCTGGGTAGTAGTCGAACTACTAGCTACGTTCTCAAGTTGTGATACTGACGATCACTGAGCAATGGTGTCTGGCTGGGTTAACGTAGAAACAGACGTAATGTCTGCCCAACTGAAGAACTTGCAGTTCTCTGATCCGTGTGCCCATCGCGGGCACTTATACAATTTTCGGCCGTAGCTATGTTGTTGACGTGACGTGAGTTATAAGGACGATAGTTTGCAGCGATATAACACTTGCTCGGGCTTTCCCGAAAACCTGTAACTCATTTTACTACAATTATTAGAAAATTTCATGAAAAAAAACAATCGTTCAATTTGAAAAAAGCGGAATAAAAAAATACCGAATTCAATGTTGATATAAGAATATAAAAATGGAAGATTTATATACAAGCCAATCAATTGCTATAAACCCTATTCATTGCCATGATCATTGCGAACAACTTTAACTGCAAACAACAAAACTTGAATAAAAGAGCATTGATATGATTTGGAAACATAAATGACATGAATGATATCAACGAACTTAAGAGGATCTTCTCAATGTGATCATTGTATTTATTTAAAAACTTCAATAAGGATGTGGAGTTTGCTGCATGCTGTGCTGAGAGAGAACAAAGTTCCATGGCCGCTAAATTGGTTTTTGAGGCAAGCAGGAGGATGTCCAGCTGTATGTGAGCCATACACATGTACCCTAAGTGTTAAATTTACCCCTCTAACACCTAACTCTTTATATTTACTTATAGAACATCTAATTTCTAAACAATATAAAAAGTCATACTAATATTAACTTTTTTGAAGTAAAACATATATTTTCATGTATACGTTTCAATATCATTTGTTAGGATGTTATAGCATTAGATAGGTAAAACATAATAAGTTAGTGTTATGTATGTAAATCCCCCTCTTAAGTTTGTTAAAATCATTTATGTCATTTATGTTTCCAAATCATATCAATGCTCTTTTATTCAAGTTTTGTTGTCTACAGTTGAAGTTGGTTCGCAATGATCATAGCAATGAATAAGGTTTATAGCAATTGATTGGCTCGTATATAAATCTTCCATTTTTTTATTCTTATATCAACATTGAATTGTATATTTTTTTATTCATATTTTTTCAAATTGAACGATTGTTTTTTTTCATGTAATTTCCCGACTGATCTTTTCTCTCTTAAATAATTGTACTAAGCTTAGCTACAGATTTTCAGGAAAGTCCGAGCAAGTGTTATGCCACTGTGGACTGTCATCTTCATTACTCACGTCACACCAATAACATAGCTACGGGCGGCAATTCTACAGGTGCCCGCAGTAAGCACACATGACTGCAAGTTCTTCAGGTAGGCTGATAGTATGCCCGTTTCTACATTATCCCAAGCAGACAATGTTGCTCGGGGATCATCGGTATCACAACTTGAGAACGTCGCTTGTAGTTTGACTACTTCCTAGCCGGACAAGTTTGCTCGGGGTTATGGGGTGTCAGAACTGTGCAACGTTGATCTTGACATGCTTCTATATTTTAAAATAAATATTTTATTTTTTTTCCTTGTAATTTTAACATGATATTTTCTTTTTTTTAGGTTTTATGATACTCATTATTGGGTAAGGTCTATATTTTTTGGTACTGTTATTAAGGGGGTTGAGTAGTTGTAAAATATCTAATGAGTAGACATTGCAGTTTTGTTGATAACATACAAGTTCTGCGTGGCAAATTGTTTCATTAAATAAAAAAATATGCAAATCAGCTGTTTACAAACCGCACAAACCAAACAACTAAACAACTTATCAAAAACAGAGGCAGAATAGTCGTTTATCCAGAATCAACTATTTTCCAAACCACAAACTAAATAGTTAGACTGCTTATCTGGATCATTTGCTTATCAACTACTTATCAAGATAAGCAACTTATTTGGATAAGCTTTAGCTGCCCGAAACAGACCCTTGATCCTCCTTAATAAGGATAACATATATGAATGTGCAAAGTTATGCTATGTGTCCCCTATAAACCAAGGTTTTAACACAGGCAACCAATCATATTATCCATGAAGCTTTTGAAATAACTATGATTTTTCATAAATTTTTTTTCTGAAGACATTTAAATAACTCCAAAGTTAAGTAGCAATTTCAAGCATAATAATTATAAAATTTTTCATGTAAAAAAGCTTATAGATCCATATAACATACAACAACAACAACAAAACCTTAATCCCACTACGTGGAGTCGACTACATAAATCCTTTTTCTCCATTACATTCTATTTATTGTCATATTTTCATTTAGTTCTTGTAAATTAAGATAATTTTTTATACAATAAGCCCAAGTATTCCTAGATCTATATAACATAGCTAGCACAATTTACTATTTTATTAGTGTCGCCAATAATTAAATAAAATAAAGATGTTACAGGCAAGTAATTCATGTATGATGGTGGTTTAATACTAACTGCAGTTCATCATGCACTGAAAATAATATATTTAAACCTACAAACTCAACCAACTAATAAATGACGGGTAGATCTAAGCCATAGTAATTGAGAGTAGTTTGTAGTTAGCAATCACCCTTATGGTTAATATGTAGTTCAGTTTTGAGCGATTGCCAAATCATTTACAAGCATGCAAACTCTTTCTATGTTCATTAATACTAAAAAGTTAAGTATTCGATAATAAGTGAGTGTCAAGCAAAGTATGATACTAGTGTCTCACGGAAGACCAAATACCCAACTAGGCTTCAAATAAAATTACATTCAAAATTACACACAAATTAGATTTTGTTATAGCTTTATTTATCATTTTCTATATATGTTTATTTTTTTAATTTATTTGTAAATATTAACCTACATAGTGATCAGTGTTGTTGAGATGAGAGTGCTTAGGTGGATGAGTCGGTTTACACTTAGAGGCAAAATGCGAAACAAATATATTCCTGAAAGACTTGTGTAGCTCCAGTGGCAGACAACATTAGAGAGAGCCGTCTTTGATGGTTTGGTCATATTAAGCATCGACCGTCTGATGTTCCTGTTAAGAGAGTATATGTTTTGGATGTCTTTTTAATAAGAAAGGTGGATGTAAAAAGAATTTTGTAGAATGTATAAAAATAATCTTAATCTATTAGAATTAAATGAAAATATTACACTCAATATGGCTCCATGGATTAAAATAATTCATGGAGTCGACCCCTCCCACTTGGTGGGATAAAGGTTTTTTTTGTTGTTGTTGTTGGTCTTTGGCTAATTGACTACATGTCATTGCACAATTGCATGTCTTTTTGACTACCCCCACATCAGGGAAATCAATCCTACTAATTGTTTTAACATATGTATAGATTTAATAGCAATGGATCAAAGATTGGTTGTATGTTTTGCTTCTTCGTCCACTTCTGCCTCTTTTTGACACCTTTTTGCGTAATTGAATAAATATAGAGAATTTGACTTTTCGTTATAACTTCCCTAGGGAATGCTAGCATTAGTAAGATTTTCCAACTTATGTTAGATAATCTACCTACTTGACTTGTTATTTTGTTTTCATGCACTATTATCCATTTCCGATAAAGGGTTGTTTCCTTTGTAAGCTTACATTGATGTGATTATTGAAGTATGAACTATCGATGATGACCGGGTAAGGATAAGTAAAACCGATTTTGGAACCGCTTCACAAGCCATCTCATCACTATATACCTTGGTGGTTGCAAATTTCGAGCATTACTAACAATCATTCATTTTTTAAACCCTTCTGAATCTAATTTAAGGAATAAGGATTGGGATAGTGTGTGTTGTTCTTCTCTATTTCTGTACCAAATTGGGAGAAATGAGGTTTTTTTACTATCAGTGTCAATGGTGGCTTTGATCATCTTTTGCTTGGACCTATATTGTCAAAGTGAGCATCTCCTCAACGAGTCCATATGGGAGGACGACCTTGTCACTCTTTGCTTTAGCATTGCCATTGTAGATAAGGGATGGGTCATCCTTGTCCACTGGATTGAACACCGTGTTGTCTACCACAAATTATTGATTATTTTTTCTCTCTTTCATTTTCATGGAAGAGTTGAGGGTGCTGTTTCCAATAGTCTTTTTTTCTGACTGATATCTAATAATGGTTATAGGGTTTATCAAATATATGTCTTTTGTAAGTGTTCCTCTTTGGATGTTTCTTGGGTTTTCTCCATTTTTCTTTAGTTATTGCATTTTATGGTCATTGACACACATTGGCTTACTTGAGGTTATTTATTGGTAACAAACTAAGTTTATTTTAAATTTTAAAATGAACTCTTGAGCTAAATTTCATCAATGTTGTATCTCACCAAGATATGTTCCCCAATGTGATCCCCTGATGATAGAACTTTTTACTATACTATGCACCGATTGCTTTTATTGTTGTCCCGATCTATTCCATTTCTTCTAATGATATTTTACATACTTTGTTGAGTAGAATTCTCATCTTTCAGTTGCTTGAACATCTCCCAAATTATTTCTTAATGGATATTATTTTTCACATGGCATTCCACCATACCAGATGTTATATCCCTAGAAGGTGAAGTCTCTAACTTGTTGATCTATTCATCTAGTTTCTCGGTATCAATTGCCGCATCATAAGTAGAAAAATTCACATTGATTTATATTTTGAATGGTAACTTCCTTAATAAATATTAAACCTATCTTCATCTCATCCTCTCCAATCATATTTGTCTTACAAAAATGGAGAAGGAATGCAGGTTGGTCCATTAGTTGCAAGGCATCCTCATGTTTTCCATAATACTGGCTAATTTTATTAGTCTGGCACTTGATTGGTTAGTTTGATTTAAAATTATCGTTATCCATTGATTTTCTTTCTTCACACTTCTCTTTCTTTTCTTTTTTCTTGAATTTTTTTTACCCCTAAGAATTGGCTCTCCGGTCTTTATATTCCTTTTTTGTTTGCACCAAGCAACAAGGATTAATGTTTTGATGGACACTTGATAATCAACCTTTTAATCTAAGGATGCAAGTTAATAGGCAGCTAAAATAGATTAATAGGAAATATTAAACTGGTTCCCAAATGATTTATGTATCAAATTAAAATTACATTGAGCCATGTTTCGTGTAGGGGTGTAAAATGAGTTGAGTCAAGCGCAAGCCACCATGGCTAGAGCTTTATTAATTAATCAAGCTCTCAAGCAAACTTAATTCTATCAGTTTGAGTCTAGTCATTTATTATGAAAGACAGCAAAATGATTATGAGTCAAATAGTAGTTATATTAAACTGGGAACAAAAGCTTACTTAATAATAGGAATTTATATATAATTTTAAATATTTTTCCTTACATAGTACTTGATTACTTTTGTTTTAACTAATCTTTGAGCATATTTTATGTTCACATTTTTTAAATCAGTCTATTGATAAGCTAACTAGTCCAATTAGGGTTGGCTCTAGCTTGGCTTGTTAACTGAAGAATCTATCGTTTGGAGATTTGAACTCTCTTATGAGTCATGATTGACGCTTCAATTGTGCTTTTTAACTCGTGAGGATGATCTTCAATCTCAAAATTTTGATATTTAATCATCATTGTCAACAATTTATCCAAAAAAGTAGACCACAAGAGTTCAACAAACTTGCTTTATTTATTTTTAATGTCATATGCTTAAAATAAGGAATGTTTATTTTTTAGTCTTATTTGAAGTTCATGGTAAGATTGAACATCCCCTCTATGAACAAATCCTTGATCGTTACATACATTTCATTCATAAAAAGTAGGATTTGTTGATTATAATGACTTCATTCATTTAATTGAATAAGTAATAAATATATATACAAACATTAATGCACATATTTTGCCCCGACATGTGTAAATGTAACGAAAAGCTCTTCCTTCCTTCTTTTTCTCATTAAAGACATGTTACACACACACTTTTTTCTCTCCCTCTCTCTCTCTCCCTCTCCCAATATCTATAAATTAGGAATATCTCTAATAGAGGAAAAAACCTTATAATTAGATCTGTAATTAGGTTTCCTATAATCAAACTTTCTAATATACAACAACAACAACAACAAAGCCTTAATCCCACTACGTGGGGTCGGCTACATGAATCCTTTTTCTCCATTGCGTCCTATTTAGTGTCATATTTTCATTTAGTTCTAGTAAATTATGATCATTTTTAATACAATAAGCCCAAGTCTTCCTAGGTCTACCTCTGCCTTTCTTAACACAAGTCGAAAACTATCTAATATACAAGCATAGATATTTATCATGCCCGGATTGTTACAAATATAAGTGACCTTGGCTCCATCAAGATCCTTTATGAAGATGCCCCCTATTTATTCCTTAGTTTTTACATGAGCTATAAAAATTAAATTGTTGAATATTTTCATAAATAAAATGGCAATATCATTCGCTCATGGAAGGCAGGGTTTGATGTAATATGGATTGCAGCTTGATTATCACAGAACTTTGCTGGAACTGTCATCTTTAAACCCATTCAACCAACAATTGGGAGACCTACATCAATTAAGTTAAAGTTTAGATCAATTTTGGACGTTGCCCAGTCTGCATCAGAGAAACATTTAATATTTATATGTCCATGTTCATGTTATGAATACCTTCATCAAGAGGTTCTTTGAGGTAACATAATATTTGTTTCAAAGCTGACTAATGATGGACTGTGGAGGAAGGCATAAACTTAACGTATAGTGCTAGCTGAATATACAATATCAAGACAATTTACTTGAGGTTTAATTTTCCCATTAACTTTCTATATTGTTCATGATTATTAAAAAACTGCCCCTCCTTGGTAACTTGTTGAGTAGGAAGCGTTGGAGTACTACATGGTTTGACCTCTAATTTCTTAGTTTCTTCTAACAAATCCAATACATACTGTGGTTGAGATAGAAAGATACCTTCTTTGTTCCTTGATACCTCAATCCCTAATAAGTACTTCAAAGAACCCAATTGTTTAGTACTGAATTGATTTTGAAGAAATAATTTCAATTATAAGATTTATTGTGCATTATTTCCAAT
This sequence comes from Phalaenopsis hybrid cultivar, assembly GCA_002079205.1. Taxonomy (NCBI): domain Eukaryota; kingdom Viridiplantae; phylum Streptophyta; class Magnoliopsida; order Asparagales; family Orchidaceae; genus Phalaenopsis; species Phalaenopsis hybrid cultivar. The sequence continues at coordinate 620,799 of JXCR01060577.1, forward strand.
AATAATAATGTCATCAACATAAACCACCAATAAAATGATTTCTAAAGCAAAGTCTTTCTAGAATATAGTGTGAACTATTCTACTTTTTTACATCCTAAACCTTTCTATTATTTGGTTAAATTTTCCAAACATTGCTCGAGGGCTTTGCTTGTATCGATGTTAGGACTTTCAAAGACGACATAATTTTCCAGACTCCCCCTGAGCAACAATGGGGTTACTCCATGTAGACCTCTTTTGAATGATCACAACACATAAATGAAATCTTCACATCTTGCCAGTGCTGGGTCAATTGGTCATTACATCCAATGACATTACTAGACAGACTGACGTCAACTTAGCTACCAAAGAGAATGTGTCCAACTAGTCGATAAGTTTGGGTATATCCCTTAGCAACCAATTGAGTTTTAAGAAGAGATGCAAATCCATAAGAACTGAAATTTGCAGCAAAAACTCACAACCAACAACCTTCTTGCCATAAGATAGTTCAACTAATTCCTAAGTTCCATTTTTCAGTTAAGGCATTCACCCAGAATGAGATAGGGCTTGGTGAACATATCTTGAAAACTCAACAGAGTCAAGAGAAGAAACAAACAAGTAAGAGTTGGCAAATAATTGATTATAATTAACATAATAGAAAATGGGATAGACATTTTGACATTTACATCTGCAAAGAGCCACAGGTAAATCAATGTCGCTGGGATGGGTATCCACTAAGGAAGATGATAATAGTGCTAGAAGAAAATCACGGGAGTGAGATCTTCTCCAGTAAACATTGGTGATAGGTGGCCTAAGCTGAGACATTGGAGTTGGAAGTAGAGCTAGAGCAGGGTCTAGACTTATGATGTGAATATATTAGCAACTTATCAAAATCTTGTAAATATTTAGACACCAATGAGTTAAAAAAATGGGGTTTATTCATGAAATGTGACATAGACATAAATCAAGGACCTGTTTTAGTGAGGGGAAAACATCAATAACAATTTCGCAATTGAGAACATCCTATAAAGAAACACCTTAATGACTTGGAGTTTAATTTATAAACTTTTGGATGAGTAACACGAACAAAAAAAATACACCCAATTATGCATTGTCAATAGGAAAAAGTGATTTAGTTGGAAATAAAACTTGATAGGATGTCTGTAAAACAGTTGAAAACCCGATTGCTAAAAATATGTAATAGAATCGCTTCAACCAAAACTCTTCAGGCACATTCGTTTGAAACAAAAGAGCTCTAGCCGTCTGAGGAAGATATCTATTTTTACTTTCAGCTACTTTATTTTATGGAGTATCGTTGCAGGATGACTGGTGAAGTATCCTATTTTGTATCGTGTCTTCTGAAAGAGTGCGGAAAAGTATTCTTTGGTATTGTCACTTCACATAACCTTAATCGAAACATTGAATTGAGTTTTAATTTCGATATAAAAAGATTGAAAATATGAAAGTAACTTGATACGCGATTTCATAAAATGAAGTCAAGTCATATGAGAAAAATCATCTACAAAAGTGATAAAATACCGAAAGCCATTAGATAAACTAGGACATTGTTCCCCACACATAATAATGAACCAACTCACAACTATGAATAACTCTTTTATAAACTCTCAAAATATAATAAAAATGATTGTATTGACCAATTTGACTGGGCTCATAATTTAAAGATAATAGCTGCTGAAATTGAGGGTATAATTTTTTCAACATTGATGAATGTCCTAATTGACAATGGATCTCAGAAGGGGATAAGGTGCTGGAACAGGCTATGGATCTAGGTAGCTCATTGTCCAAAATGTATAGCTCGCCTCCCCGATTCCCATCCTTTACCAATTATCTTCTTCATCATAAGATTCTGAAATAGACAATGATCAAGAAAGAATAAAAATACAACAATTAAGAGCACGTGTAATTTTTCCACAAAAAAAGATTAAAAGAAAAAAGTTTTAAAGTGAGAACAAAAGTTAGAGGCAATGTGGGTGTAATATTGATAGTGCTAGGACCAAGAAAATTAGTGGTAGATCTTTCTGCTAATGTGACAGAAAAAGGTAGTTACTAAAAGTAGAAAAGTTTTGGATTACCTATCATGTTGTTTGTAGCACCAAAATCAATGAGCCATTGTGTGGTGATCAAAGATGATAAATACATTATTACTCGAGTCAACAAACGCTTGATTGATGGAGATTTCTTAGGTGCTTTCTGAAATTTGATGAACTCGACATATTTATTTGTAAAGATGGAAAGAGTGACTCAGAGAGGCCTTTGTAATACTGATAATGTGAGCTGGATGTGATTTAGAGCACTTTTGGTTCTTTTTGAGCAACTTATGACATGCTCTTTTCGTATGACCATGTATATGATACTAATAACACACTACCTCCATCCTTAATTTCTAGAATTCAGAGTTTTACTTAGATAATTGTCCTGAAAGTGATGTTTACTAATGTCTGTATTTTCCTATCTAGCAAAAGCACTAGGCTGTTGTATGCATGAGAAATGGCGTGCAAAGTTAAAAATTGAACTAAGAATTGGAAAAATGAGAAATGCAAGCCATTAAAAGTATGCAAAGCTATAACAAAAAGTTTTAAACCAGAGAATGAATGCATCACAACTCAAATTAAAAATTATAGGAAAAAACTAAAATCAAATGCGAGTGCACAAAGCTCAACATGGCCACAAGAGAGAATGATCATTTATCTATATTAGGGTCTGAATGGTTATTTATCCAGAAACAAATGCAAATCAACTATTTTCTAAGCACACAAACCAAACAACCAGACAGCTTATCCGGATCAGCTGCTGATCAAGAGCTTTTTATGATAAAGTGCTTAACTAGATAAGTTGGATGAGCTGCAACTGCCCTAAACATACCTTAAACCTGTTACATGATGATTGTGTTCATTCGCCATAATCAATGTCACTAAGTAGTAAGTCCCGAAGGACAAACTGCCAAAGCACGCGATAAATAACTCCCTATCCCACTATTCAAAGTTCTCTAAATAAAGGAAAAGAATTGACCTTGATAATCTGAGAAAATAGACGCACACCGATGACCGCTAATTTCTCTGCAGTACACCTAGTCGTTTAGGAATTTAATATTATAATTTTAAAATATATTTAATAACTTAAGATTTACCACGACTAAATATTATTCACTAGGTATTAACACAAGTCCTCGTATCGCTCAAGTAATATATAATTTTATTTAAATACATTATCGATTCCACAGGGAAGACAATAAATTATACAGACTTAAGAAAAGATCTATTAGAATTTAAGGATTCTTAGCTAGGAAATAGGTTTGATGTTTGATGTTGATTAAGGGTCTATTTGATGCAACTATTGATTATTTATAATATGCTGATAAAAAGATTATTATGATAATCTGCAGATTATTAGAATAATCTGGCTTGCTGTTTGGGGTAGCTTATTCATATTAGCTTATTGGTGGTTAAATGACATTCCTGCCCCTATCTGATAAAACTGTTTGGGGCAGCTTATTCAAAATAACTTATTGGTAGTACAAAATCATATAATGCAGAATCATACAATCATCACAAATCAGTTTCAAAAGATGACATACAGTTCTTACACTCTCGCGAGTACTAGAAAAAATAAAAAAAGAACAAAGACAAGTACAACTACAATGAGAAATATAAAAATATTTAATTTCAAACTCTGGGTACGCCTGTCCTTAGCTGCACTACCAACATCGGAAAACATCAGATTCCCATGACTGCTGGCAGTGTAATATGTGGGACTATCAACCCACCGGAAGAAACCGCAACGAGCTGAAACACCCTTTGGCATAACCGTATAACTGCCTCCCAAAGCTATGAGACTGACGTGATGTGAGCAACGAAGACGGTAGTCTACAATAACACAAAATACCTCTGTCTGTAACTGATATCCTAGAAGTTATGTTGGTATAACTGCAAAAAAAATAAAAGAACCAAATGTCAGCTTAAGATATTTGAAAAAAACAAACATTAAATACATATGAATAGAAACCTATACTCTTATTAAAAAAAAACTTGGTAGAGCAGCAACCACATATATCATCTGTGATAGACTCCCTTAAAGTAATCATATCAGCAAAAATGCCATTTTGTATGTACTTAACTCCCGTATTTCTAATGAACCAAGCTCATACCTATGTTTCCTAAAAACAAGAATTAATTGCAGCCCATAAACATCAGCTCATAAACTTGAAAAACAGGAAGTAATACCAGCTCATAAAGCTTTAATGCTATAACCATTGCCCAATACTATAACCATTGCCATAGTTAACATAAAACTATAGATAAGAGCATGGATTCCTCTCATAGAAAGTTCTAAAGCCCAGCAAAAATTGAAACAAAATTCGGGAGTTAGCTTTAAGGAAACAGAAAAAATTGAGACCAAATTTCTGGAGCAATCAAAATGCATTCTCCACACTTTTCTTCATGCCTAGCAAACATGGATTCCTCTCATAGAAAGTTCTAAAGCCTAACAAAAATTGAAACAAAATTCGAGGATTAGCTTTAAAGAAACAGAAAAAATCGAAACCAAATTTCTGGAGCAATCAAAATGCATTCTCCACACTTTTCTTCACGCCTAGCAAAATAATGAAAGGAAATCGTAAAACCATAAAGATCCATTCGCATTGTTCGAGTTGAGAACGAAAAAGATGAAATCCCTTGCTCTTCTGTCAAGGAAGAAAAAAAAACAAAGAACAACGACGTTCGACCATTCACGTCCAACGACGTTTGATCCCTCTACGAAATGACGGTAAGGTAAAACATACCTTACGAATCAGAAAGAAAAATCGAAAGGAACATGGTTCAATTTCTTCTAAGTTGAAAAAATTCGATCACATGCAACGACCTAGGGAGGGAGAGCGCGAGGGAGATCAGGGGTATCTAGGGCAACGATGCAAGCCGAAAGCGGGACATGGGTTTTGACTCGCGTCGAAGCCTTTAAGAAAATGTTTGAAGCGGGACACAGTGCGGCGTGAAGAATCTGAGCGAACGGTCTTCCAAACACTACGGCTTTTTCAAAACGCCGCCGCACCTATATAAGCTGCCCCAAACGGGCCCTAAGTAATTCTACTAAACTATTTCTACTGCCCTAAGTTTACTAAATAGTTAAATACACTTGGCTAAATTAAACAGAAGGTTTAATATCGTCAAAAATAAGTATAAAATGCAGGAGGAAAATTAACTTGTTAAAATACATGTCAACCGAGTAACAAAATGACCGATAACACAGACCGAGCAGAACATGTTTGCTTGAATCATATTATTATGTTGTCAAATTCTCAAATCATGGCACACATAAATACATGAGTTTTGCAATTCAAAAAATGGCTCGGGCTCTTGTTTTGTAAGTAAGAATGTTTTGAGTGCTATGTATGTAATTATCCCTAGATAATATTATTAAAGCAATATTGCTATTCAGACAACATTGCATTATTTTCCATGTTGTGGATTTGGTTTAAAATCATCTTATTTAAAAAAATTGAAGTGTTATTTAAAACAATTAATGGTGATTATTATTATTATTATTTTTTTTTTCAACTTTAAGACCATTGATCTAGTTAGCATCTATTTAATTGCAATTTAGATTAGCTTTTTCTTAATTACTAGTGTTGTTTATATTACCTCAATATTATATTTAATATTAAATCAAACATTGATTATGATAAATTTGATAACATTACATCAACGAAAGCATTACAACAAACAATCCCCTATTCTTCTTTATATGCAGGTATGCCTGTGAACATGCTTTTAGAAATAATTTTTTTCTTATCGTAGGCACTTCAAACTACCATATTACATTGTCTATATTATTAAAACAAAAATTTAAACCAAAAATCAAATTAAGATATTCAAATCAATGAATGAAAATGTGGAATACTGAAGTATAAAGAGGCTAGGGAACCTGATGCCATTTCTTTTTGAAAAAGTCGTGAAAAGTGATTTATTCTCCTCTTTTTCAAAGTTTAGTGCCCTATCAATGAAATATTGAAAGAACAATAACTGCGTATGACTTTTAAAGCAAGTACCATTCTTGAAGTGTATTTTTTATAATGAACCATTGCAATGTTTATTTATTCAGTTCAATTGAATTAAAGTATAAACCACTAGTATTGAGACATTCAAGTGAGTACAATCCCATGATTTTGTATTTATCTGCATATCCAGCTTAAAAAAATTAGGGTCCGTTGAGGGTGGTGACAATTAACAATAAATGCTTAATTTTGAAAGCTGGTGTAGGCATCATACTTATTTTTTTTCTTTTATAAAATTCAAATAACAGCTTTTTTAGAACTACAACATTCTAGTATATGTAGTTATAAAAAGTTATTTCTCATCATATAAATTTCTAAATTGTAGTAATAAATTTATTGCCATATAGGATTATGGTTACTATTTGATAAGTAAAGGTGTGAGAAAATTGTCCCAAACAAATTTTAGTTAAAGATTTTATTCTTCTTTATGATGTTAAATTTCTACTAGGTGTTAAATAATAAATAAGAAGCAAAAAATAAAAAAAATCCTACTAGGTGTTTGGCTATAGCTCCTCTCTTTTTTGGCTTTTTCCACAGGCTATAAGTGTCAATATTTCTACTTTCTCAACATCTGACATCTCTACAAATTCATCTGCAGCTTTGGTGTTTTGTCTTGATTTGACCAGCTCACTATTTGGCCTATTCCAAGCTGAAGTTTCTAAAAACATTTAAGGGCTTTACTCTCTTCTTTCTAGTTCTCTAAATTCTCCACCCTAAATCCTAAACGCATATGTTGCCTTGGCATTTTACTGAGAATGATTCGATCCTTTGCTATTGTGGTTGATCTGATTGTTACCTTGGCATGAGGGCTTATTTTTCATATCCTCCCAGCTGGAAATAGCTTTGGCTTAAATCTCCATACTTCATTAAAATTTTTTTGGGAAATTTACATACATGCCACTCAATTCTTATGTATTTACATATCTAACAGCCAAAGTTTGGTATTTATACTTATAATTTGTTGGTGTCATAAACCTATGCACGAAAAATGTATTTCACTTTTAAACAGTAAATATTACTGGTATTTTTTAATTGATTTTAAATATTTGGATGATATGCATGTAAATATGAATGTTTCGTGTTGATATGTGAATACAAAAGAATCGAGGGGTATGTATGTAAATGCCCCAAATAAATTATTCCCTTTTTTTGCTACATTATTTTTTTGAATCTCAAATTTCATTGTTAAGTTTGTGCTCTTGCTAGAGAGCTTATTTTGACAACTATTTACGAGTATATTTAGAGTAAACATGGACTTATTTATCATATAACCTAATTCCCAATAGTGACCTAAGAAATAATGACTCAGAACTTTCCTAGGAGCAAATCTCTCATTGGAAGTTGAGATTGGTAACACTACCTAAATGTTGATTTTTCTATGACTAGTTTGGTGCATTCTCCTTGAGTATTAGGAATACCATTTACATACATACCAAACTATTTCTATGTAATTACATATCGGACACCCAAAAATTCATACTTACATGCCTGCCACTCAAACTTTTAACATTGCATTAAAAATTTCACAATCACTATTTTCTTAAAAGTCAAGTATACCTTTTCATGCATATAGGTTTATGACACCAATATGTTACAAGTATAAATATCAAAATTTAGGTGTAAGAGATGTGAATAAGTTAAAATTGTTAAACCTTGAATTGGACTAAGTTGGCTTTTGGAGCTTGGGTGGGCTTTGAAAATTACGCATGTGAGTAAAAAGGTTATTTTCATGCACACCACAGAATTTCTAGGTAATTACATGCCCCAACACCTAAAATATCATATTTTGCATGTATGCCACTCGAATTTTTAACATCAAATAAAAAAAAATTCACAATCACTATTTTGTTAAAAGTCTACCGCATTTTTTAATGCATATGTTTATAACTCCAATCTGTTACTGTTGTGAAATGTTGCCCCATCAAGAATCCGTTCGTCGAGTTCCAAGAACACCTGAAAGAAAACCTTCCAAAGAATTCCTACGAATTGTGTTAGATAGGAAAGATATTTTCCTTTGTGCTAGTAAATTTTGGTAGCGATTCCCTCCGTGGATGTAGGTCTAAGGACCGAACCACGTAAATNGTTACTTTTCTATAATACTAAAGATATAAATACGATGTGTTATGAATACACTTAATTATGTGTGTTGTGAAATCCGCTCCGCATAACACTTACAAGAACTGTTCAAAGAATTGTTGTTTATTCATAACTCTTAATTATGACATAAAATGACACACTTGTAATTTTTTCAGTGTCATAAGGAAGGTCACTCCCGGAGAAGCAAGCATAGCATCAGATGGCTATGATTCAGCTGAAGCACTGGTGATCACCGAATTGGAATCCAGCAAGGGGAGGAAGATCTCGGAGAGGCTTTAGAATTGAGGGAGAGGTCTTGTAGAGAGAGAAATCTAGAGAGACTTTGTGATTCCTCAATGTAATGAGCCTGTAAATCTTCCTTTGTGCTAGTAAATTTTGGTAGCGATTCCCTCCGTGAATGTAGGTCTAAGGACCGAACCACGTAAATCTTCTTGTGTTTGTTCTCTGTGTGTTCTTTGTGGCATTTTGTGTTTCTACAGAATTTTTTTTTCCTTTCTTCTTCTGTTTCCTGGTTTTGCTGTCTTCATCTCTTTCGGCATCCAAGAAACGCAGCAGGGAGGAAGAAGGATCGCAGGACTGCATTCGTCTCTGGTTCGCGCGAACGNTTGTTCTCTGTGTGTTCTGTGGCATTTTGTGTTTTTGCAGAATTTCCTTTTTCTTTCTTCTTATGTTTCCTGGTTTTGCTGTCTTCATCTCTTTCGGCATCCAAGAAAGGCATCGGCATCCAAGAAACGCAGCAGGGAGGAAGAAGGATCGCAGGACTGCATTCGTCTCTGGTTCGCACGAACGCAGAGAGACGAATCGTGGAGGACTATTTTCCGCCTGTGAAGAAGGTGGTTGTTCGGTCTCGTCTGCAGAGTTCGATCTCTTCATCGACAAGAACCGCGGTGTTCAGTCTCATCTTCGGCACTCCAGACCGAACAAAGGGGAGACGACAGTCTTGTCCTCGGTTCTCCAGACCGANGCGAACGCAGAGAGACGAATCATGGAGGACTATTTTCCGCCTGAGAAGAAGGTGGTTGTTCGGTCTCGTCTGCAGAGTTCGATCTCTTCATCGACAAGAACCGCGGTGTTCAGTTTCATCTTCGGCACTCCAGACCGAACAAAGGGGAGACGACAGTCTTGTCCTCGGTTCTCCAGACCGAACAAGAAATTGTAGGCTGCACGAGTTCCGACTCGACTACGGCAGCCGAACAAGAAAGAAATTTCTTGTGTCCTTGACGGAGCAAGATTACAATAATTTAAAATCCTATTCTTGCTGAAAAGATTTGGATAACTTTATTAAATATCTTTCCTATCTAACACAATTCGTAGGAATTCTTTGGAAGGTTTTCTTTCAGGTGTTCTTGAAAGTCGACGAAAGAATTCTTGACAAGGCAAGATTTCACAACAGTTACAAATAAAAATATCAAACTTTAGGTGTAAGATCTGTAAATACATAAGAATTGCGTGGCATGCAAGTAAATTTCCTAAAATAAAATGGTTAAACCCAGAATTGAACTAAGTTGGCTTTTGGAGTTAGGGCGGGCTTCGAAAATTACGCATGAATTAGAAAACATGGAGAAGCTATGCCAAATTACGAATTAGCTCAGCTAAGTATGAGAAAGATTATATCTTCTTATGGGTTGCTATGAAGCATAAATTTTGTTCCTTATGGAGACTTGGATTATTTTGAGTTTCATGACTTCCCTTGTGCCTATATTTCAAGGGCATCAGATTAGCACAACGGCTGGACACAAATATACAATGTATGATGTGGGGTCAAAATATATGACAAGGGATATGGTAGGATAAATTACTTTTCAATGCAAATATATTTTATTATTATTATCATTTTATTTCTTATACCTGTGTTTTTGATTCTTTATTCATTCTATCAAGTTTGTTGGATCTTCTATTAAGCTTCTAGGCATGATTATTAATGCAAATGTTTTCGTATAGGGCCATTTACATACATACCTCCCAATTCTTATGTATTTGCATATCTAACATACACAACCCGAACCTTTCATATCACATAAAATTGTGAAACACAGCTTTTCCTTCATAGGCAAGGTGGGCTTGTATGTAAAAAATTAAAGTTTTGCTGTTAGATCTGTAAATACATAGGAATTGAGTGGTATGTATGACTGCTATCTTTCGTAGTTTCTTCACATGTAGAAAATCTCCATTGTTATGTAGACTGTATTGAAATGGAATTATATGCTTCTTTTCAATCGTAATTGCATTGGGTGTTTGCCTCTGATTTGTTCGACTTTTTCTTCCCCTGTTTAACTATTTAAATTTCACTTTTGCAGGCACTTCCATTAACATAATAAACTGTCAAGTATATCGTTTTAGAAAACAAACATTTTTTTGAAGGGGAATTTACATCCACACCACACAATTCTTATGTATTTACATGTCTAGCATCTAAATTTTGATATTTGTTTGCGTCTAAGTTAAATTTTTTATGTGATGTTAAAGATTTGAGTGTTATACAAGTAAATATTACAAGTTTAGCTGTTTGATGTGTAAATATATAAGAATTCCGTGGTACGTATGTAAATTTCCATTTTTCGAGTGGCATAGAATACCTTTTTGCTTGAAAATTTGCTATTAAATGAAATTTATTTTTCCTTATTTTTTTTCAGAATATTATATAACTAATAATATGTTGGATTTTTATTTATTTATTTATTTGCAGGACTATGGGGAACTTAGCTCTGGAGGGAGGTGCCACCGGGTGACTGGCTCTTACCTTACCCCACAGATTTTCTCAAGTAGATAAGATTCCGACACTTAATTTTTAATTGTTTTTATGCTTAAAATTACATTAAAAATTTGAAGAGCATGTTCTCGACCATGGTTGTCGTCATTGGACAGCTCTGCAGAGAGAAATTCTTCTAAAAACTTCTCATGAAATATTAGCATAAATACTATTTATCAATTATCAATGACATTACTCCATAAATACATTATTTTTTTTTTAATTTTCTCAGTTTATTTTTTATGGCCGTGTAAAATATTATTATTTTAATTTTTAAAATATAAAATACATGAGATTAAATGATGTGTGCGTGTGCGTGTGTGTGTGTATATATATATATATATATATNATAAAGTTTTAAGTCATAAAGTGACTTCTTGAGTCTTCACACCTTGCCGCTGTCAAACCTGTACCGAATCCTGGTGGTATCTCTATACACACCTCCTCCAATAACTCAACATGAAGAAACACAATCTTCACATCGAGTTAGTGTAACCTCCATCTGTCATTCACTATCAGAGAAATAAGATTCCTCACTGTGCTCATCTTTATTATTGGTGCAAAGGTCTTGACATAGTTAATGTCATACGTCTGACTGTATCATTTTGCAACCAAGCATGCCTTGTAAAGCTCCACTTTCCCTTCTCTATTTTATTTTACCATGAAGATCCACTTGCACCCAACTATTCTTTTCTCCATTGGCAGTGGTATTATCTCCCATGTTTGGTTTTCATCGAAAGCCCCAAGCTCTTCATGCATGGCCGTTTTCCGCTTGGAATCCTTCTTATCTATATGTCAACACTTCGGTATAGAGACAACATCTAAAGATGCAATGAATTTTTCATGTACATGTGATATATTAGTGTATAAAACAAACTGAGTAATGTCATTTTCCATCCCAAAACGATCAGGAGGATGTCTCGCATTACTACGAAAGGTCCTTCTTAAAGTGACGTTTTTGGAAGTAGATGGAATAAGAATCATATCACCTGTGTATTTTGAGTTTGAGGTGAATGGAGTAAGTTTCTCAAGAGTTGGGGTAGGAGAGACAAGAGACTTGCTGACACAAGTAGTACTGCAATCACTGTTCTCTCATTCTGCTTTCTCCTCCTTGCATACACCCTCAGCTCCCCTTGAGCTTGAATCCCACCACATTTAGGCTCATTTTCCTCATTTTTCGACACTTCCCCCGCCGATCCTTTCCACACAATGGGACAATACATCATTCCCACATGTATCAATCTTGAGTTAGTCTTTACCTTCTTAGTTGAGCCAACAATAAATTTATCTATACAATGGTACAAATGAAATTTGATCTTTGAATTGGTTGACTTGTTCTCACTACATAGATATTGAAGAATAAGGTAACAACAATGACGTGCAATGCCGATGCAACTAAACTCTTATTTCTCATCTCCTAAATTTTCTTGTAGTTGCACTCATCTCCTCCTCAATTTTGTGCTATTAACTCGTTTATCTCATCTCCAAACTTACTTTTTCTCTGCATCTACCATTCTTAATTTGTGAACAAAGGCCTTAATAACTATGATAGCATCAATAGCATGTAGTCAAAGTCTCACTCGATAATATTTGGCCTGGACACCTCTTTAGCTCAAACAAAATTTAACCACAATATGAAGGAGACCACAACGGCCAAAAATTGCCTTACATCTTTATATTTTGTAGGTCAAGTATATCGTAGAAATCTAGTGGTTGTGAGTCTTATGAGTTCTTTCTTACAGAAGTTCTCTTGCCTTTATTCAAAACATTCTTATTCTGACAATTCTCCTAGATTTTCAAAAATTAAAATATTGTAACGTGCAACACATGGAGTCCTGCAAATATGCATTCAATACTCCATCAATTTTTGTAATGTAGCCTTATAAGCAATAGGATTGTCAATAAAAATTTAGACTACTAAATGCTCTCCAATCTACTCCATAACTCAATCGATAATTCTAAAAAACATACTATGCACATTCATCTGATCTGATGCTTCAACAAACTTCAAACATATAATGTCATAAAAATTATTTATTATAATGCTAATCAAATTCCTATTTTTAACATTAGTAAAACCATAAATCATTATTATAAATTAAAGAAGATTGTAACTATACTTCGTGATCAGGTTCTTTTTATCTCCTCAATGACCTTCTCAATATTACTTAAAGGAAATATTTAATTAAATCATGTTGGCATATGACGCAAAAAATTGCCACATAATATCAAATTGCATTTCTATAGAGGAATCATGCATTATCCATACAAACACAGTTGTGATCCTCTTAGAATTATATGAAAATATTTGATTGGTACTATTATATCATCATTCTTATTATCCTCCACATTCATCATATACTGATCTATAGGTCCCCTGACACCTATATTGAATATTTTTGGCAAATATGAAGACTTTTTGCTACTATGACCACTATCATCATGAGATTCACTACCTCATCTATTATAAAATTTATCTTAAATACTTTGACATTGTCTCTTTGTTCATAAAAACACAAATATCATTTACACCTCATCAGGTATTTTAGCACATGGCGCAATATTCTTATGAGAATAGAAATATCACGTCATTTTCAGTACACCGCCTTGACCATTTTACATAATAGTTGCACCTGAAATAAATATGCCTTCTTTCACTTACTCCATTATGCATTTGAGCGCTATACTTCCATGTCGAGTGTTTTATATTTCCTATTAACCTTTTTTTTCCCGAACCTCTAGCCATTTTAGAATACCCAAAATTAAAAATTTCATTCAAAAGGAGAACACAAAATGTAGCACATTCAACTTAGCTAAGTGGTCGGGGGCTTTGTCTCCAACCTTAATTTAATTTTGAGGCTTAAAATATACGGTAGTAGGTGAATTTAAAAGGAGAGAGAGAGAGAGAGAGAGAGAGAGAGAGAACACACATAAGGAAAATGATAAATAATGATAACAATAACAAACAAAGAAAGCAAAACATAAGTTATAAAAATTTCTAAGAAAAGAAACAAATACTTAGATGGGATGCTAGCAATAAGAGAAGAGGTGATGGAAGAGCAACAACACTGCACCACAACGGTATCGACCCAACAGTGTTAGTGGCGTGCAGCTAGGAGTGCAAGTGTGTCAGATGCAAGTGCAACATGCAACTAGGAATAAAGAGGTGCATGTAATTCTTGTTCTTGATTTAATTTTTTTTAGGTTTAAGTCTAAAAGAAAAACAAAATAAGATTTATTTTATACTGTAAATTTATAAATTAAATTTTAAATTACTTAAACCCTAGTTTTAAAGCCTTACACCCAATATAAATTGTGTAGAGGCGCTCCTTGAGGCAAACNAACGGTAAATTTATAAATTAAATTTTAAATCACTTAAACCCTAGTTGTAAAGCCTTACACTCAATATAAATTGTGTAGAGGCGCTCCTTGAGGCAAACCTCAATCCTATTGAGCCAAACACCTACATAGGCCAAGGTGAGTTGTACACCTCATAACCTCTTTTTTTAAATTGCATTTAGATATAATTGAGACACCTCTTATTATGCAATTTTAAACAAGTAAATTGAAGTATCACTACTCATGCTATTTTATATAGTCTTATACATAATTCAAGTTTCAATTCCAAGCTATCAAAAGCAAAAATAGTCACAAAATTCTTACAACTTCCACTATCTATGATAGCCTTATAAACTTTATCATTATATTAAATTTGAATATGGCAGTCTTTTTCCAATTAAATTTAACTTTACATGTGGCAATAATGCATATTCAAAATTATAAAGAATGTAAATATGATAATTTTATTTCTAAATCAATTTCATTAATATCATCTCACTCTTTACTTATCACCATTACCTTTCACATAAATGTATAAATTTTCATTTCCATAACGACCATTTTGACGATATTTAAAGTGTGTGTTTGCAAGAATTTTAAAATAATTGTAGTAGCAACGGAATTTTTTATCATCTTAGTTGTCAATGGTATCGATTCCCTTAGATACAAAAGATGTAATTTGAACTTGAGTATTTTGATGATAAGATACACATTCAGTACATGAAGCAAAACTCCTAATAGCAAAAAAATCTAATACTTGCTTAAAATCTAATAGTACTTGGAAAAGACGAACAAGTGATATAATCAAATGGGGGATCATCTCTCTTTTAATATTAAGCCTTACTACAAATTTAAACTTGAAAAATATTGTTTTGAAGTATCAAGAACTTCTTCATATATTTAGTAATTATTTTGGCTCTTTGTTTTGAAGTATTAAATTCATCAAGCAAATGATCATGATATGATTAGAAGAGGGTTTTTTTTGTTAAATAAAGTTTTCATAAATAAACTTTTCACTCTTTAATTTACCTATCACCTTTACCTTTTACAATGTCTAAATTTTCATTTTCATACGACCTTTCTGACGACATTTAAAGTATGTGTTTGCAAGAATTTTAAAATAGTTGCAGTAGCAACGGAATTTTTTTATCATCTTAGTTATCAATGGTATTGCTTCCCTTAGATACAATAGATAAAGTAATTTGAACTTGAGTATTTTGACGATAACATACACATTCAGTACATGAAGCAACACTTGTAATAGCAAAAAAAANAAAATTGTATTTTATAAAATTTTAATCTTATCAAATAAAAAATTCATGAAAGTGGATGAAAGTATCTGAACCGACGCTCCTCCTCCGCCACCGACGCCTCCCCGGCGTGCTTTCCACCGGCAAGTGATCTTCGGCATGCTTTCCACAGCCGAACCTAATCTATGTCACTTGTTTGTGCACATAAAAAATATAGGAGTATGGCATCACAATCATATATGAGTCGGGTCATCTGCTTAAAATTTGTGATGTGCTTGAAACAAAGTGGTACAATCCTTGTCTGGATAAATAAACTATGTAATAAAAATGAGGTTTTTTCACAACACAAAGCAATAAGAAGAGTATCAAAAAAATAGATCAACAAAATTTCTTGGTTAATAAACCATGTAATCAGGAATCAATCATCTTCCATCAAAGAAAAGAATCAAATAAAGTGACACATGTACTGAAGCTGAAAACAAAAGACGAAGCGCTCTCTAGCTGCGGCCATAGCCCATCAGCTGCCAGCAGGAAACCATCTTTTGTAGAGGTGGCTACGATCCATCCTCCTGTTTTTGTTGGGGGGAAGGCAGCTGTTTTTTTATCCATGGCCTCAGTGGTAGCAGCCTGCGTGGGCTCCGCGACCTTCGCAGTTATCCGATAATTGAGATTTCAAACAACAACTATCATCATCGGTACAAAAAATGTATGAGCAGATGCTTCTCATAAATCTTTTCGGTGCCGAGGTAGAATGCACCCTCTTTTGGGACATTTGGCTCTGATAATTGATTGAACCAGAGCGAAATGGGGATCCGGATTCTCTGCAGCTGCTGTTGTATGGCATCTGCCTCTGTTTCTCGGCTGGACATGTAACGGCTGCCGTGGCATTGCGGTCGCCNCAATTATTTTGGCTCTTTGTTTTGAAGTATTAAACTCATCGAGCAAATGATCACGATATGATTAGAAGAGGGTTTTTTTTTGTTAAATAAACTTTTAATTTCTACCGAAGTGATTATAGGTTCTCTACCAAGTCGTCGTCTTCGCTTTCCCTAATCTAATATATCTTAGCTTGAATAAGTAGTTCTAATTTAGCAAATTTGACATTCAAATTAAGTACATGCATCCATCCCAATCAGAAAAGAACTATGGTATAATCTCCCATCAAATGTAGACATTTCAATTTTTTACATTTTTTAAATCACATGTTAGATTTATTACCAGTTGGCCTCATTTTCATATATTCTATGAGACCCATTTTCTTTTCGCATACCACAATGAAGTATCTAGTTAGATTAACATGTATTGTTAACTATTTAGCATATATTTGATGGTTTTAATTATTTCAGATGAGTGAAGCAAATTTCATGTATAATAAGTAAATATATCTAACTCTTCTCAAGCAAAACAGGGTGATATTAGCCCCTAGTTATGCTTGTCTCAATTAATAGGCAAACATATAAATTTTTTTTTTAGTACATTTTAATGAATGAGCCCAATTTGAGTTGTGCCCAGTCTATTTGCAATGCCAAATATGAGCTGCTCATGATCATTAAGGACTTACTTATGAGACAATGAGACAATGAAATTATATTATATCAACAATGAGACAGGATTTATCTATAATAAGCATATTATCCAAGTTTTGCTCAAATATAAATGTTGATAAATAAATACATAAATTTAATTTCAACGTAATCCATTAATCTAATTCTCATTAAAAATCAATAGAAGGATCAAATCTATAAGTATCATCGTCATCCAAACAGAATTAAGCTTTAACTCTCCGAAAAAGCTGGATTAAGCTATTCATCGAATCTACTTTATGACCATCCATCCTGAACTAAATAAACAAGCTTGATGTAACTTTTTTTTTTCAAGGAAAACAAATACTCTAGACAGAGATGGGCTTCTAATCTTCAAGGTGGGAAGAAATGGTATGAGTGATTGCAAATGCTCTAGACAGAATTAAGCTTTAACTCTCCGAAAAAACTGGATTAAGCTATTCATCGAATCTACTTTATGACCATCCATCCTGAGCTAAATAAACAAGCTTGATGTAACTTTTTTTTTTCAAGGAAAACAAATACTCTAGACAGGGATGGGCTTCGAATCTTCATGGTGGGAAGAAATGGTATAAGTGATTGCAAATGCATGCAGATAATGCAATGCTGAAGAGAAAAGAACAAACTAGAAAATTAAGATACAAACAGTGGACAAAAAATAAAAGCACTCACGATTTCATTAAAGAGGACGACCGCGACGCCAGTGAGGAGGCCGACGACGCAAGAAGCAAGCGTCACCAAATCCTTGGTAGGTAATGCTTCTTCGATGGTGGAAACTATTCCACGGGATCCTTTCTCCAGCTCGCACGCATCTTCTCTTCCACCTGCTATATCTTTCGGGTCCACTTCCTCCCTCTCACCGCCATAACCCCTACCTTCTTGCTCCTCATCTTCTGCCGTGTTCATCGGCCTACCTCTTCGTCCTACTCCCATTGTTATGCCTCTACCACTTCCGCTTAAGAAGTTTATGTGGGGTGAAGAAAATAAAGGCGAAGAGAATAAGTGCAAGAATAATCTTCCTCTTCGGCGGCGAGCGATACGGTGTAATACTAGGATTTGGGCGGAGCCGCTGCTTCTTTTGCGATTCTCGCTTATCTCGAAAGCTGGCTTTATAGCAGAAGGGCGCCAAATGGTGCTACAGCAGCCCGGAGCCTCTACCGAAGCCATGGACCTCGAGCTAGATCCCTTACTCTATCTTTCAGGGAACGAGTTCGACCAAAAAGAAAAGCAGTAAGCGAGAAAAGCAGGCTGTTGATGATTGCATCTCCATGTTCAGTGTTGTTTCTACGCGGTGGACGCAGCTCTGTTTCCGCCGTCCTCACCGATGGCCGGGGTTGCCATTCGTAATTTTGAGGAAATAAAAGGACCAACTAACAGGAAGATAAGGGGAAAATAATAATCACTTATTATTCCAATATTCTCGATACTTTATCTTGACAATCATATAAATATTAATATAAATCGAGTTTAACTCATTGTTTGCATTTCCATCATGTTCAGTGTTGTTTCTACGCGGCTGACGACATCTGTGGTGGTAACTCATTCTCAAAGTCTCAAGTTCTCTCTCAAGTCTCTTCCTCTTATGTGATGGGTGAGGCTCTATTTATAGTGTTATAGGTGTAATTAATGTAGGAATATGAACCATTTTAATCGGACGGTTCAGAAAGCTTCGCTCGATCAAATGACATTTGATAGACATTTGAGTGTCTTATAGATGTCAGAATTGAGCAATCATGGCTCGTTGGATTCGTCTTGTCGAGACGCTCGATTCAACTATGAACTTGCTAAATTTGACATTCGGTTGATCTTTCAAATGTGTCTGGAAACCTTCTAAGAATGATTTAATTACTTGATCTGGGTTTGATTTAACTCAGATTGGACTAACTTTGATATCATTAGGTTTGTCTCATCGAGTCGATCAGTTTGACTATAAGCTCGCTGAAATCGGTGCTCTGGATGACTTTTAATTGAAGTTTGAATGTTTCTTGCTCAAAAGATTGTCTCAAGATTTTGTGTCATGCCTCAAGATTCGTGATGGATCATGAAAATTTGTTGGTAGCGCATCAATTATAAAATTCATTTATAACATAATAGAATTGTATTAAAACTTAAAGACTTTAAACACATCTGAAAATTTTTTTGAAGGCATGTTCTCTTATGAGGGACAATTTTTAACAAAATATGCATCACTCTTACACCAATATTAATAATTCAATAATTATTTTTAATTTCATTAATTTGGTTTAATCAATCTCATATGTGAAGACATACATATTTCAGGGCTTGACAAACAAAAAAACATTATTAAAATGTATAGTGTCATTACAAAAATCTCACATGTGCTAGATTTGTAAATGGCAGTTTATTAGAAGTAGATGGATAAATTTGCGTTTCAATGACAACAAAAACATCAGACAAAATCATTCATTTGAGTCTTTAATAAGTTTTCTTATGAACAAAATAGTTTACAAGAAGCACTAACCAATAGCAACTTGAAACCATCCTCCAAAGGCATACGTGGAGAAAAATTTTCATAAATTTCTTACACACTGACGGCCGCCATTAAACTAAAATTCAACACATTTTAATAATATATTACATAGTATTTTATAAAATTTTAATCTTATCAAATGAAAAAATTCATGAAAGTGGATGAAAGTATCTGAACCGACGCTCCTCCTTCGCCACCGACGCCTCCCCGGCGTGCTTTCCACCGGCAAGTGATCTTCGGCATGCTTTCCACAGCCGAACCTANTATCAAATAAAAAATTCATGAAAGTGGATGAAAGTATCTGAACCGACGCTCCTCCTCCGCCACCGACGCCTCCCCGGCGTGCTTTCCACCGGCAAGTGATCTTCGGCATGCTTTCCACAGCCGAACCTAATCTATGTCACTTGTTTGTGCACATAAAAAATATAGGAGTATGGCATCACAATCATATATGAGTCGGGTCATCTGCTTAAAATTTGTGATGTGCTTGAAACAAAGTGGTACAATCCTTGTCTGGATAAATAAACCATGTAATAAAAATGAAGTTTTTTCACAACACAAAGCAATAAGAAGAGTACCAAAAAAATAGATCAACAAAATTTCTTTGTTAATAAACCATGTAATCAGGAATCAATCATCTTCCATCAAAGAAAAGAATCAAATAAAGTGACACATGTACTGAAGCTTGTTTAGCCTCAGAGAATTTTAAGCACACACAGAAAGAGAAATTAAAATTTTGTCATAAACTTAGCCAAGCAGGGAATGAAGTCCAATGAAATAAAAAAGGCTAATTGATCTCAAAGCTGAAAACAAAAGACGAAGCGCTCTCTAGCTGAGGCCATAGCCCATCAGCTGCCAGCAGGAAACCATCTTTAGTAGAGGTGGCTACGATCCATCCTCCTGTTTTTGTTGGGGGAAGGCAGCTGCTTTTTTATCCATGGCCTCAGTGGTAGCAGCCTGCGTGGGCTCCGCGACCTTCGCAGTTATCCGATAATTGAGATTTCAAACAACAACTATCATCATCGGTACAAAAAATGTATGAGCAGATGCTTCTCATAAATCTTTTCGGTGTCGAAGTAGAATGCACCTTCTTTTGGGACACTTGGCTCTGATAATTGCTTGAACCAGAGCGAAATGGGGATCCGGATTCTCTGCGGCTGCTGTTGTATGGCATCTGCCTCTGTTTCTCGGCTGGACATGTAACGGCTGCCGTGGCATTGCGGTCGCCACCACTGGATCTTCCACCGTCATCCAGTTCCTGGCTCAGCTGAGAACCAACAAGTGGACAGAAATTGCATATACGAGTTAGAATATTAACTTCAAGGGACATTTACATGCATACCCATTCAATTGTTATGTATTTGAAAAATCTTTTATATCATACCAAAAGTATCACTATTTTTAATTTTTTAAAAACTGAAAAACAATTTTGTAGCTCCTGAGACGGACAAAATTAAAGAAAGCCGTCTTAGATGGTTTAGTCACATTAAACGTCGACCATCTGATGATCCGATTAGGAGAGTAGATGTTTTAGATTCGCCTTGTGTTAGAAAGACAGAGGTAGACCTAGAAAGACTTGGGCTTATTGTATAAAAAATGATCTTAATTTGCTAGAGCTAAGTGAAAATATGACACTAAATAGGACGCAATGGAAAAAACAATTCATGTAGCCGACCCCACGTAGTGGGATTGAGACTTTGTTGTTGTTGTTGTTGTTGTTGTTGAAAAACAATTATGCATAGATAAGATGGCGTGTAAATATGTAAAAATTAAAATTTAGATGTTACATATCTAAATAGTTGGGAATTAAGTGACATGCATGTAAATCTTCCCAACTTTAAATAAAATGTCATGCTATAGAATCTGCATTAAGATTTTATCATCATTTGTATTTTTTTGTCACAAATGTTTGCAAAATTTCAAATTTCATGATGTTTATAAAATGGTATAACACTGTGTATACTTTTTTGCAAACGGCTTCCCATCTAATTNCATGTAAATATGTAAAAAATACAATTTAGATGTTAAATGTCTAAATAGTTGGGAATTAAGCCACATGCATGTAACTCTTCCTAACTTTAAATAAAAGGCCATGTTATAGAAACTGCATTAAGTTTTTGAAACTGCATTTCTATTTGTTTGTCATAAATGTTTACAAAATGTCAAATTTCATGATGTTTATAAAATGGTATAACACTGTGTATACTTTTTTGCAAACGGCTTCCCATCTAATTTGTTTTTCCGGTTGTTATGTAATAACAAAATATTACAACAGAAGCTTCAAATGCAAATAAATACATACGTAAAAAAAAAAATATATATGGTGTGTGTGTGTATATATATATAGAGAATAATTGCTCTGTGCTATAAATTAATAGTTAAATTTTTTATTTTTCTGCAAACAATATAATCTTTTCTTTTATCAGGATCTCTGATGCAATTTTTTCCATTAACTAGCATTTCTTTGTTAGGAACCTGGTGGATCCGGTTCTCGAGCAGGTTGAGGCGATCCAGGAGAGCTTCTCTAAGATGAACATCACCCATATCTGCGTTCAACTGGTTGCTCCTCCCACCCTGGACTGCTTCGAAATAGCTCTCCGGCAGCCTCTCCTTCTCCTCCAGCCACCTCAGCTGCATCATTCCATGTGATTCTTAAGTTAAGGATTAATGAGATCAACTTTTTATGATGAAGAACTTACACGAAAGTCGATTTGATTCGGTCTGTTAAGAGGTTTAGTGCCGGAGAAATTCAGGGAAGAAGGAGCCGAGGGTTTTTTGCTGAGATGGGTCGGATCTTTCTGGTGAATCTTTACAATGAACAAATTAGATATCTATTTGGCTGCAATTGATCAGGATGGAGGCGACGTGCGACAGAAGCCGCAACAGCCAAAATTTGGGAAGATCAATCCGGCGTTCGGGTAGCGACAAGCGACGACGGCAAAAACCTTCTCCTGTGCGGCGAGCGACGACGAAAGCAATTCCCTTTTATCTACTGTTCTCTCGTGCGACGAGCTACGAAGAAAGAGACGAGCTATGAAGGAGAGATATGAAGGAAGTCATTCCCTTAATCCGTGTTTCGCAACCTAGATTTACCTTAAACACAATCTATCAAATCCGGTAAACAAAATCAATCAAATCCGGAGGAGCTCGTCAGCTGCGGCAGAATAATTCCTATTAATAGTATGCTACCAAATACTACCTCAATAAATTCAGGAGTTACTTTAGATTTAGAGGGGCAGAAGAAACTACGGAAGATGAAATTGCATTTTGTGAATTTACATTAAAACCACACGGTAATCTGTCTAAAAATAGGAAAAAAATTGAGTACGCAACGCTGCGTACATTTTGGAAATTATACCTAGGATATAAAGAGGTTATATCCACGTTATATTCCCTTGTAACCTCCATTTAACATTTTATAACCTACCTATAACCTACAAATAAATTCTGCGTTTCTGTCTTTATCTATTAAGAACTTATTTGTAGGTTATAAATAGGTTGCAAAATATTACATAAAAGGTACAAGGAGATATAACATGGATGTAACTTTCTTTTACCCCTTATATAACCTCTAAACGTCTCACGTACATAAATTTTTCCCCTAAAAATAGCCTACCAAACGAAAAAAATATTACATTAGGCGAAACGGGAGTTCCGTGTACACCTTCAACCGTACAAATATTTACCGAATGCAATACACCACCTGATTCAAATCCATGGATAAAGCAAGCAGGGATTTATAAGATGTTGCTTTGGCAGTCTCGAATCTTTTTTATATGGCTTTGTAGCAAGAGACATTAGGCTCTGTTTCGGTTTGGTGCTAGCACCTGAACATTTTTTTACGTTTTTTAAACATTTGGCTCTGTTTCTGTTTGGCTGAAGAAACATTTGGCCTTATTTACATATTTAGCACCTAAACTTTTTTTACATATATATATATATCATTTAAAATTTTAGTATCACCTAAAAATACCACTATTTTAACATTTAAAAAGTGAAATAATAGTCCTTTTTATACAAAGGTAAGTTGGCATAGAAATGCAAAAATTGAAGTTTAGGTGATAGATATGTAAATACATATGAATTAAGTATGAAGTATGTATGTAAATCTTCCTTGCTGATGTAATATCTTTTCATTGTCAAAGAGGCACAACCAAACCAAAAGCTGCTCTGGATATAAACCAAAAAAGAGACTGCAATCCAATTTTANGAAAGACAGAGGTAGACCTAGGAAGACTTGGGCTTATTGTATAAAAAATGATCTTAATTTATTTAGAGCTAAATGAAAATATGACACTAAACAGGACGCAATGGAGAAAAACAATTCATGTAGCCGACCCCACGTAGTGGGGTTAAAACTTTGTTGTTGATGTTGTTGTTGTTGTTGAAAAACAATTATGCATAGATAAGATGGAATGTAAATATGTAAAAATTAAAATTTAGATGTTACATGTCTAAATAGTTGGGAATTAAGTGACATGCATGTAAATCTTCCTAACCTTAAATAAAATGTCATGCTATAGAAACTGCATTAAGTTTTTATCATCATTTGTATTTGTTTTTCATAAATGCTTACAAAATGTCAAATTTCATGATGTTTATAAAATGGTATGACACTGTGTATACTTTTTTGCAAACGGTTTCCCATCTAATTTGTTTTTTCCAACAGAAGCTTCAAATGCAAATAAATACATACATAAAAAAAAAATGGTGTGTGTGTGTGTATATATATATAGGCTAATTGCTCTGTGCTATAAAGTAATAGTTGAATTTTTTATTTTTCTGCAAACAATATAATCTTTTCCTTTATCAGGATCTCTGATGCAATTTTTTCCATTAACTAGCATTTCTTTATTAGGAACCTGATGGATCCGGTTCTCGAGCAGGTTGAGGCGATCCAGGAGAGCTTCTCTGAGATGAACATCACCCATATCTGCGTTCAACTGGTTGCTCCTCCCACCCTGGTCTGCTTCGAAATAATTCTCCGTCAGCCACTCCTTCTCCTCCAGCCGCCTCAGCTGCATCATTCCATGTGATTCTTAAGTTATGGATTAAAGAGATCAACTTTTTATGATGAAGAACTTACACGAAAGTCGATTTGATTCGGTCTGTTAAGAGGTTTAGTGCCNCTCTCCGGCAGCCTCTCCTTCTCCTCCAGCCGCCTCAGCTGCATCATTCCATGTGATCCTTAAGTTAAGGATTAATGAGATCAACTTTTTATGATGAAGAACTTACACGAAAGTCGATTTGATTCGGTCTGTTAAGAGGTTTAGTGCCGGAGAAATTTAGGGAAGAAGGAGCCGAGGGTTTTTTGCTGAGATGGGTCGGATCTTTCTGGTGAATCTTTATAATGAACAAATTAGATATCTATTTGGCTGCAANTAGAAATTCAGGGAAGAAGGAGCCGAGGGTTTTGCTGAGATGGGTCGGATCTTTCTGGTGAATCTTTATAATGAACAAATTAGATATCTATTTGGCTGCAATTGATCAGGATGGAGGCGACGTGCGACAGAGGCCACAACAGCCAAAATTTGGGGAGATCAATCCAGCGATCGGGTAGCGACAAGCGACGACAGCAAAAACCTTCTCCTGTGCGGCGAGCGACGATGAAAGCAATTCCCTTTTATCTACTCTTCTCTTGTGCGACGAGCTAAGAAGAAAGAGACGAGCTATGAAGGAGAGATGGAGGAAGTCATTCCCTTAATCTGTGTTTCGCAACCTAGATTTACCTTAAACACAATCTATCAAGCTCGTCAGCTGCGGCAGAATAATTCCTATTAATAGTACCAAATACTACCTTAATAAATTCAGGAGTTACTTTAGATTTAGCGGGACAGAAGAAACTACGGAAGATGAAATTGCATTTTGTGGATTTACACTAAAACCACACGGTAATCTGTCTAAAAATAGGAAAAAATTTGAGTACTCAACCCTGCTTACATTTTAGGGTTATATATAAGGTATAAGGGGTTACATTTGGCTCTGTTTCGGTTTGGCTGAAGAAACATTTGGCCCTATTTACATATTTAGCACCTAAACTTTTTTTACATACATATATCATTTAAAATTTTAGTATCACCTAAAAATACCACTATTTTAATATTTAAAAAGTGAAATAATACTCCTTTTTATACAAAGGTAAGTTAGCATAGATATGTAAAAATTGAAGTTCAGGTGTTAGATATGTAAATACATAGGAATTAGGTATGTATGTAAATCTTCCTTGCTGATGTAATATGTTTTCATGTCAAAGAGGCACAACCAAACCAAAAAGCTGCTCTGGATTTAAACAAAAAAAGAGACTGCAATCCAATTTTATTATCAAATGAGAACAAGATGGCAGTGAAGAATAAAATTCAGCTTAAAATCTCAGGTATCACACCAATAACTCCACAAATTAGATCCTAACAATGTTTATTATTAAGAGACTTGTACACATCTACAGGTAAAATTACAGAGCCAAAATCGCAAAAGAATGTGGGAAAAAAGAATAACAAAACAAGGATGCATAAAACAAAAAGAAGATTTAAGCTTGGAGATGTAATTCTATTGTCTAATTTTGCAAAGACGATTATCATTTGGCTGCACCCTAGATTTACCTTAAGCAAAATGCAAGAGCTTTCTTCTAGACTTATACATTCATCACTCATCCGCCACAAGCTTTTTCAAAGAAGCGGCCATTTCTGCCAAGCTTTGTCCAGAAAACTTAGTGATGAGTGCTACAGGGGAAAAGTATTTGCTGGAGCTCCCCTGCTCCTCTAAATTAAGGCTATATGACCCTTCGAGTTCCGTTGCTCTTTCTTCTGCAGCTTCAGCTTCTTTCAATAAAAATTCAGCCTCTTCTGAGTCGCCCAATTCAAGAGNAAGGCTATATGACCCTTCAAGTTCCCTTGCTCTTTCTTCTGCAGCTTCAGCTTCTTTCAATAAAAATTCAGCCTCTTCTGAGTCGCCCAATTCAAGAGCTGCCGATCTTTCAGATCTTGCGGCAGCAGCAATCAGCTTAAGTCTCTTATAACTTGCAACAGCTGCTTCCTTTTCCTTTAATAATACAAGCTCTTCATTTTCCTGCATCGTGTTAATATTGTTTTTAATTTCTTCATCTAACTTTTCAAGATTTAGAACAGCATTGTCCATTTTATTCTGCATGATTTCCTTATCAGAGTTCAGTGCCTTCGCTTCAGCAGCTATCCGCCCAGCTTCCTTGAAATTTCTTGCAGCAGCAGCAACTTTCTTCTCAGCTTCAAGTTCGGGACCTCTTTTATCAACAAAAGCTATTCGCTGCTTAAATAAATCAATGTCTTGCTGGATACTTACTCTGGTGGAAGAAAGTTCCTGTAAAAAATAAAATGTCTTAAGATATGTGAACTCTTTTAAGCTTTAAAGGATCTATAAAAAAGTGCGTCAGGAATACAAAACAAAGATTTTGCTAGGGACCAACCTGTAGTTTAGTTCTTGCACTGGATATATGTTGTCGGAGCAGCTGGCTTTCCTCTAGAATTCTCTCTTCTGTACTCACCAACTGCAATTTGTCTTCTCTGGACTTTATGAAGGATGAAGCTAATTCTTTTCTTAATCCAACCAAATCCTGATATATTTTGGCTTCTTCCAAAGCAGCATTGCCATGTTTTTGGAGATTAAAACACTTCTGCTTTTCTAAATTGATAAATTTATCAATTTCATTTCTTTTTGATGATAAGACCTCTCGCTCTGCGTCGATCCGAGACATAGCAGACTTAAAATTATCATGCTTAATGTCAACACTAGAACTTTTCTCTTGAAACTCTGATACAACTTGTGAAATTTTTCTCTCTGCTTCATGGATCTGAGATTCATTCTCAGCAATCTCTGATTCCTTCAATCTAACTAAATTCAGAAGCTTCTCCAACTCCTTCGCCAGAGAAACTCGTTTCTTCAGAAGCCCCGCAACCTCCTCTCTATCGTCTCTAACCAGGTCATCAATGTAACTANGTCTAACTAAATTCAGAAGCTTCTCCAACTCCTTCGCTAGAGAAACTCGTTTCTTCAGAAGCCCCGCAACCTCCTCTCTATCGTCTCTAACCAGGTCATCAATGTAACTATCCAATGTTGAGCGTGCATCTGATATGAGTTTTGCTTCAATATCCATCTCAAGCTTGCTCATCTCTAACAGTTCCATCGATGTTTGCCAATCCTCTAAATCTTTGGAAGAAAGTTTCTCTGCTTTTCTATGAATTAGATCTGCTCGATCAGCAGCATCCTGCAAAAGGTAGGGTTGAAAATTACAATCTAGGTTGCTAGATGCTCAATAATATAGACAAGAAAACTAAGAAAACGAGCATACTCGAAAAAAAAAACATGCTCTTCTTCCTTCAGGAAAAATTAACCAGAAATTTCACTTTCATGGTGTTGGAAAACAGTTCAATCTTCTATAACAATGCATGCTTTCCTATTTTAGAAGAAACTTCTGGATCTATACTTTTCTTTAGCAAGAAAACTATAGAATCAATACTATTTTGGAGGGAAGATCAGATATGGTTCATTGGAGACAATTCATTTTCAAACANACTAGGTTGCTAGATGCTCAATTATATAGACAAGAAAACTAAGAAAATGAGCATACTCGAAAAAAAAAAAAACATGCTCTTCTTCCTTCAGGAAAAATTAACCAGAAAGTTCACTTTCATGGTGTTGGAAAACAGTTCAATCTTCTATAACAAAGCGTGCTTTCCTCTTTTAGAAGAAACTTCTGGATCTATACTTTTCTTTAGCAAGAAAACTATAGAATCAATAGTACTTTGGAGGGAAGATCAGATATGTTCATTGGAGACAATTCATTTTCAAACAACCATGACTTGGCTTATAACTCAAAAAAAAAAAAAAAAAAAAAAAAAAAAAAAAAAAAATTNAAAAAAAAAAAAAAACATGTTGATTACAAATCTAACCCATAAAAAAAACATTACAAGATATGAATCTAATGTGTTGTGGAAGGTTGTTTGTCTCTCGACTCCTACTATGGAGAAATTATTACATCTCGATTTCATCGTAGCGGATGATAGTATTGGTGGTAGTATTGGTGGTATTGTGGGGATATTTTACCATTATACCCTCACAATATTACCAATACTATCACCCACACCTAATCCAGATTTATCTTATCCGGAAGTAATAATTTCTCCCCACTATGATATGGTTCAAGGTGGCTCATGTGGTTGCAATGTGGTAATGGAGACCTAAGGATAGTGAAAGATGGGGTGTCTACGAATAATTGAGAGAAGAATCACAGTGTTTATGAACTGAAATGGAACCATTCACAGTGTTTATGAACTGAAATGGAACCATAAAACCTAACATACTACACCCTAAATACCCTTAACTACTGAAACGAAAATGACACGCGACTCTAGCTCATGAGCATACTTTGGGCACCAAAACATGAAGTATGTGAAGCATAACGTCGCGTGTGAGTTAATCTCCTTAAGTGCGCCAGAATATTTCATAGTGAAGCAGAGCATTTTTATGATATTTTTATGCCTCCCAATAGGATTACAACTGCAAC
This sequence comes from Phalaenopsis hybrid cultivar, assembly GCA_002079205.1. Classification (NCBI taxonomy): domain Eukaryota; kingdom Viridiplantae; phylum Streptophyta; class Magnoliopsida; order Asparagales; family Orchidaceae; genus Phalaenopsis; species Phalaenopsis hybrid cultivar. The sequence continues at coordinate 649,865 of JXCR01060577.1, forward strand.
AATCTCGCATTAAACTGCTCCACTTGAGAGAAAGTTACTTTTCTATAATACTAAAGTTATAAATATGATGTGTTATGAATACACTCAAGTATGTGAAGCCTTTTAGGAGAGTTTGGCACTGAAAATATTTATTGGCCTGCACAGATGAGAGAGGAGGAGGTGAAAAAAAGACAAAAAAATGAGATAGGAGCATAAAATGATCCGGTAGAGGAGAAAAGGAGATTCATAGAAAAAGGAGGTTGAAGATATGGATGAATGAACACCTGTAAGGGTGGAAGGCAGAGGGTAGAGATGAANACTATGATAGCATCAATAGCATGTAACCAAAATCTCACTCAATAATATTTGGCCTGGACACCTCTTAGCTCAAACAAAATTTAACCACAATATGAAGGAGACCACGGCGGCCAAAAATTGCCTTACATCTTTATATTTTGTAGGTCAAGTATATCGTAGAAATCTAGTGGTTGTGAGTCTTATGAGTTCTTTCTTACAGAAGTTCTCTTTCCTTTATTCAAAACATTCTTATTCTGATAATTCTCCTAGATTTTCAAAAATTAAAATATTGTAACGTGCAACGCATGGAGTCCTGCAAATATGCATTCAATACTCCATCAATTTTTGTAATGTAGCCTTATAAGCAATAGGATTGTCAATAAAAATTTAGACTACTAAATGCTCTCCAATCTACTCCATAACTCAATCGATAATTCTAAAAAACATACTATGCACATTCATCTGATCTGATGCTTCAACAAACTTCAAACATATAATGTCATAAAAATTATTTATTATAATGCTAATCAAATTCCTATTTTTAACATTAGTAAAACCATAAATCATTATTATAAATTAAAGAAGATTGTAACTATACTTCGTGATCAGGTTCTTTTTATCTCCTCAATGACCTTCTCAATATTACTTAAAGGAAATATTTAATTAAATCATGTTGGCATATGACGCAAAAAATTGCCACATAATATCAAATTGCATTTCTATAGAGGAATCATGCATTATCCATACAAACACAGTTGTGATCCTCTTAGAATTATATGAAAATATTTGATTGGTACTATTATATCATCATTCTTATTATCCTCCACATTCATCATATACTGATCTATAGGTCCCCTGACACCTATATTGAATATTTTTGGCAAATATGAAGACTTTTTGCTACTATGACCACTATCATCATGAGATTCACTACCTCATCTATTATAAAATTTATCTTAAATACTTTGACATTGTCTCTTTGTTCATAAAAACACAAATATCATTTACACCTCATCAGGTATTTTAGCACATGGCGCAATATTCTTATGAGAATAGAAATATCACGTCATTTTCAGTACACCGCCTTGACCATTTTACATAATAGTTGCACCTGAAATAAATATGCCTTCTTTCACTTACTCCATTATGCATTTGAGCGCTATACTTCCATGTCGAGTGTTTTATATTTCCTATTAACCTTTTTTTTCCCGAACCTCTAGCCATTTTAGAATACCCAAAATTAAAAATTTCATTCAAAAGGAGAACACAAAATGTAGCACATTCAACTTAGCTAAGTGGTCGGGGGCTTTGTCTCCAACCTTAATTTAATTTAGAGGCTTAAAATATACGGTAGTAGGTGAATTTAAAAGGAGAGAGAGAGAGAGAGAGAGAGAGAGAGAGAGAGAACACACATAAGGAAAATGATAAATAATGATAACAATAACAAACAAAAAAAGCAAAAAATAAGTTATAAAAATTTCTAAGAAAAGAAACAAATACTTAGATGGGATGCTAGCAATAAGAGAAGAGGAGATGGAAGAGCAACAACACTGCACCACAACGGTATCGACCCAACAGTGTTAGTGGCGTGCAGCTAGGAGTGCAAGTGTGTCAGATGCAAGTGCAACATGCAACTAGGAATAAAGAGGTGCATGTAATTCTTGTTCTTGATTTAATTTTTTTTAGGTTTAAGTCTAAAAGAAAAACAAAATAAGATTTATTTTAAACGGTAAATTTATAAATTAAATTTTAAATCACTTAAACCCTAGTTGTAAAGCCTTACACTCAATATAAATTGTGTAGAGGCGCTCCTTGAGGCAAACCTCAATCCTATTGAGCCAAACACCTACATAGGCCAAGGTGAGTTGTACACCTCATAACCTCTTTTTTTAAATTGCATTTAGATATAATTGAGACACCTCTTATTATGCAATTTTAAACAATTAAATTGAAGTATCACTACTCATGCTATTTTATATAGTCTTACACATAATTCAAGTTTCAATTCCAAGCTATCAAAAGCAAAAATAGTCACAAAATTCTTACAACTTCCACTATCTATGATAGCCTTATAAACTTTATCATTATATTAAATTTGAATATGGCAGTCTTTTTCCAATTAAATTTAACTTTACATGTGGCAATAATGCATATTCAAAATTTTAAAGAATGTAAATATGATAATTTTATTTCTAAATCAATTTCATTAATATTATCTCACTCTTTACTTATCACCATTACCTTTTACATCAATGCATAAATTTTCATTTTCATAACGACCATTTTGACGATATTTAAAGTCTGTGTTTGCAAGAATTTTAAAATAATTGTAGTAGCAACGAAATTTTTTTATCATCTTAGTTGTTAATGGTATCGCTTCCCTTAGATACAATAGATGTAGTAATTTGAACTTGAGTATTTTGATGATAAGATACACATTCAGTACACGAAGCAAAACTCCTAATAGCAAAAAAATCTAATACTCGCTTAAAATCTAATAGTACTTGGAAAAGACAAACAAGTGATATAATCAAATGGGGGATCATCTCTCTTTTAATAGTAAGCCTTAACTCCAAATTTAAACTTGAAAAATATTGTTTTGAAGTATCAAGAACTTCTTCATATATTTAGTAATTATTTTGGCTCTTTGTTTTGAAGTATTAAATTCATCAACCAAATGATCATGATATGATTAGAAGAGGGTTTTTTTTGTTAAATAAAGTTTTCATAAATAAAATTTTCACTCTTTAATTTACCTATCACCTTTACCTTTTACAATGTCTAAATTTTCATTTCCATACGACCTTTCTGACGACATTTAAAGTATGTGTTTGCAAGAATTTTAAAATAGTTGCAGTAGCAACGGAATTTTTTTATCATCTTAGTTATCAATGGTATTGCTTCCCTTAGATACAATAGATAAAGTAATTTGAACTTGAGTATTTTGACGATAACATACACATTCAGTACATGAAGCAACACTTGTAATAGCAAAAAAAATCTAATATTTGCTCAAAATCTAAGACTACTTGGAAAACATGAACAAGTGATATAATCAAATGGGGTATCATCTATCTTTTAATATTAGGCCTTACTCCAAATTTAAAATTGAAAAATATTGTTTGGAAGTATCAAGAACTTCATATATTTAGAAATTATTTTGGCTCTTTGTTTTGAAGTATTAAACTCATCAAGCAAATGATCACGATATGATTAGAAGAGGGTTTTTTTTGTTAAATAAACTTTTCATTTCCACCGAAGTGATTATAGATTCTCTACCAAGTCGTCGTCTTTGCTTTCCCTTATCTAATATATCTTAGCTTGACTAAGTAGTTCTAATTTAGCAAATTTGATGCATCCATCCCAATCAGAAAAGAACTATGGTATAATCTCCCATCAAATGTAGACATTTAATTTTTTACATTTTTTAAATCACATATTAGATCTATTACTAGTTGGCCTCATTTTCATATATTCTATGAGACCCATTTTCCTTTCTCATACCACAATGAAGTATTTAGTTAGATTAACATGTATTGTTAACTATTTAGCATATATTTGATGGTTTTAATTGTTTCAGATGAGTGAAGCAAATTTCATGTATAATAAGTAAATATATCTAACTCTCTCAAGCAAAACAGGGTGATATTAGCCCCTAGTTATGCTTGTCTCAATTAATAGGCAAACATATAAATCTTTTTTTAGTACATTTTAATGAATGAGCCCAATTTGAGTTGTGCCCAGTCTATTTGCAATGCCAAATATGAGCTGCTCATGATCATTAAGGACTTACTTATGAGACAATGAGACAATGAAATTATATTATATCAACAATGAGACAGGATTTATCTATAATAAGCATATTATCCAAGTTTTGCTCAAATATAAATGTTGATAAATAAATACATAAACTTAATTTCATCGTAATCCATTAATCTTATTCTCATTAAAAATCAATAGAAGGATCAAATCTATAAGTATCATCGTCATCCAAACAGAATTAAGCTTTAACTCTCCGAAAAAGCTGGATTAAGCTATTCATCGAATCTACTTTATGACCATCCATCCTGAACTAAATAAACAAGCTTGATGTAACTTTTTTTTTTCAAGGAAAACAAATACTCTAGACAGAGATGGGCTTCTAATCTTCAAGGTGGGAAGAAATGGTATGAGTGATTGCAAATGCTCTAGACAGAATTAAGCTTTAACTCTCCGAAAAAACTGGATTAAGCTATTCATCGAATCTACTTTATGACCATCCATCCTGAACTAAATAAACAAGCTTGATGTAACTTTTTTTTTTCAAGGAAAACAAATACTCTAGACAGAGATGGGCTTCTAATCTTCAAGGTGGGAAGAAATGGTATGAGTGATTGCAAATGCTCTAGACAGAATTAAGCTTTAACTCTCCGAAAAAACTGGATTAAGCTATTCATCGAATCTACTTTATGACCATCCATCCTGAACTAAATAAACAAGCTTGATGTAACTTTTTTTTTTCAAGGAAAACAAATACTCTAGACAGAGATGGGCTTCTAATCTTCAAGGTGGGAAGAAATGGTATGAGTGATTGCAAATGCTCTAGACAGAATTAAGCTTTAACTCTCCGAAAAAACTGGATTAAGCTATTCATCGAATCTACTTTATGACCATCCATCCTGAGCTAAATAAACAAGCTTGATGTAACTTTTTTTTTTCAAGGAAAACAAATACTCTAGACAGGGATGGGCTTCGAATCTTCATGGTGGGAAGAAATGGTATGAGTGATTGCAAATGCATGCAGATAATGCAATGCTGAAGAGAAAAGAACAAACTAGAAAATTAAGATACAAACAGTGGACAAAAAATAAAAGCACTCACGATTTCATTAAAGAGGACGACCGCGACGCCAGTGAGGAGGCCGACGACGCAAGAAGCAAGCGTCACCAAATCCTTGGTAGGTAATGCTTCTTCGATGGTGGAAACTATTCCACGGGATCCTTTCTCCAGCTCGCACGCATCTTCTCTTCCACCTGCTATATCTTTCGGGTCCACTTCCTCCCTCTCACCGCCATAACCCCTACCTTCTTGCTCCTCATCTTCTGCCGTGTTCATCGGCCTACCTCTTCGTCCTACTCCCATTGTTATGCCTCTACCACTTCCGCTTAAGAAGTTTATGTGGGGTGAAGAAAATAAAGGCGAAGAGAATAAGTGCAAGAATAATCTTCCTCTTCGGCGGCGAGCGATACGGTGTAATACTAGGATTTGGGCGGAGCCGCTGCTTCTTTTGCGATTCTCGCTTATCTCGAAAGCTGGCTTTATAGCAGAAGGGCGCCAAATGGTGCTACAGCAGCCCGGAGCCTCTACCGAAGCCATGGACCTCGAGCTAGATCCCTTACTCTATCTTTCAGGGAACGAGTTCGACCAAAAAGAAAAGCAGTAAGCGAGAAAAGCAGGCTGTTGATGATTGCATCTCCATGTTCAGTGTTGTTTCTACGCGGTGGACGCAGCTCTGTTTCCGCCGTCCTCACCGATGGCCGGGGTTGCCATTCGTAATTTTGAGGAAATAAAAGGACCAACGAACGGGAAGATAAGGGGATATATAAGTATATAATCACTTATTATTCCAATATTCTCGATACTTTATCGTGACAATCATATAAATATTAATATAAATCGAGTTTAATTCATTGTTTGCATTTCCATCATGTGTCAGTGTTGTTTCTACACGGCTGACGACATCTGTGGTGGTAAGCTCATTCTCAAAGTCTTAAGTTCTCTCCCAAGCCTCTTCTCTCATGTGATGGGTGAGGCTCTATTTATAGTGTTATAGGTGTAACTAATGTAGGAATATGAACCATTTTAATCGGACGGTTCAGAAAGCTTCCCTCGATCAAATGACATTTGATAGACATTTGAGTGTCTTATAGATGTCAGAATTGAGCAATCCTGTCTCGTTGGATTTATCTTGTCGAGACGCTCGATTCAACTATGAACTCGCTAAATTTGACATTCGATTGATCTTTCAAATATGTCTGGAAACCTTCTAAGAATGATTTAATTACTTGATTTGGGCTTGATTTAATTCAGATTGGACTAACTTTGGTATCATTAGGTCTGTCTCATCAAGTCGGTCAGTTTGACTATAAGCTCGCTGAAATCAGTGCTCTGAATGACTTTTAATTGAAGTTTGAATGTTTCTTGCTCAAAAGATTGTCTCAAGATTTCGTGTCATGCCTCAAAATTCGTGATGGATGATGAAAATTTATTGATAGCGCATCAATTATAAAATTCATTTATAACATAATAGAATTGTATTAAAACTTAAAGACTTTAAACACATCTGAAAATTTTTTTGAAGGCATGTTCTCTTATGAGGGACAATTTTTAACAAAATATGCATCACTCTTACACCGATATTAATAATTCAATAATTATTTTTAATTTCATTAATTTGGTTTAATCAATCTCATATGTGAAGAAATACATATTTCAGGGCTTGACAAACAAAAAAACATTATTAAAATGTATAGTGTCATTACAAAAATCTCACATGTGCTAGATTTGTAAATGGCAGTTTATTAGAAGTAGATGGATAAATTTGCGTTTCAATGACAACAAAAACATCAGACAAAATCATTCATTTGAGTCTTTAATAAGTTTTCTTATGAACAAAATAGTTTACAAGAAGCACTAACCAATAGCAACTTGAAACCATCCTCCAAAGGCATACGTGGAGAAAAATTTTCATAAATTTCTTACACACTGACGGCCGCCATTAAAATAAAAATTCAACACATTTTAATAATATATTACATAAAATTGTATTTTATAAAATTTTAATCTTATCAAATAAAAAATTCATGAAAGTGGATGAAAGTATCTGAACCGACGCTCCTCCTCCGCCACCGACGCCTCCCCGGCGTGCTTTCCACCGGCAAGTGATCTTCGGCATGCTTTCCACAGCCGAACCTAATCTATGTCACTTGTTTGTGCACATAAAAAATATAGGAGTATGGCATCACAATCATATATGAGTCGGGTCATCTGCTTAAAATTTGTGATGTGCTTGAAACAAAGTGGTACAATCCTTGTCTGGATAAATAAACTATGTAATAAAAATGAGGTTTTTTCACAACACAAAGCAATAAGAAGAGTATCAAAAAAATAGATCAACAAAATTTCTTGGTTAATAAACCATGTAATCAGGAATCAATCATCTTCCATCAAAGAAAAGAATCAAATAAAGTGACACATGTACTGAAGCTGAAAACAAAAGACGAAGCGCTCTCTAGCTGCGGCCATAGCCCATCAGCTGCCAGCAGGAAACCATCTTTTGTAGAGGTGGCTACGATCCATCCTCCTGTTTTTGTTGGGGGGAAGGCAGCTGTTTTTTTATCCATGGCCTCAGTGGTAGCAGCCTGCGTGGGCTCCGCGACCTTCGCAGTTATCCGATAATTGAGATTTCAAACAACAACTATCATCATCGGTACAAAAAATGTATGAGCAGATGCTTCTCATAAATCTTTTCGGTGTCGAAGTAGAATGCACCTTCTTTTGGGACACTTGGCTCTGATAATTGCTTGAACCAGAGCGAAATGGGGATCCGGATTCTCTGCGGCTGCTGTTGTATGGCATCTGCCTCTGTTTCTCGGCTGGACATGTAACGGCTGCCGTGGCATTGCGGTCGCCACCACTGGATCTTCCACCGTCATCCAGTTCCTGGCTCAGCTGAGAACCAACAAGTGGACAGAAATTGCATATACGAGTTAGAATATTAACTTCAAGGGGCATTTACATGCATACCCATTCAATTGTTATGTATTTGAAAAATCTTTCATATCATACGAAAAGTATCACTATTTTTAAAAATTGAAAAACAATTTTGTAGCTCCTGTGACGGACAAAATTGGAGAAAGCCGTCTTAGATGGTTTGGTCACATTAAAAGTTGACCATCTGATGATCCGATTAGGAGAGTTAGAAAGACAGAGGTAGATCTAGGAAGGCTTGGGCTCATTGTATAAAAAATGATCTTAATTTACTAGAGCTAAATGAAAATATGACACTAAATAGGACGCAATGGAGAAAAACAATTCATGTGGCCGACCCCACGTAGTGGGGTTAAAACTTTGTTGTTGATGTTGTTGTTGTTGTTGAAAAACAATTATGCATAGATAAGATGGCATGTAAATATGTAAAAAATACAATTTAGATGTTAAATGTCTAAATAGTTGGGAATTAAGCCACATGCATGTAACTCTTCCTAACTTTAAATAAAAGGCCATGTTATAGAAACTGCATTAAGTTTTTGAAACTGCATTTCTATTTGTTTGTCATAAATGTTTACAAAATGTCAAATTTCATGATGTTTATAAAATGGTATAACACTGTGTATACTTTTTTGCAAACGGCTTCCCATCTAATTTGTTTTTCCGGTTGTTATGTAATAACAAAATATTACAACAGAAGCTTCAAATGCAAATAAATACATACGTAAAAAAAAAAATATATATGGTGTGTGTGTGTATATATATATAGAGAATAATTGCTCTGTGCTATAAATTAATAGTTAAATTTTTTATTTTTCTGCAAACAATATAATCTTTTCTTTTATCAGGATCTCTGATGCAATTTTTTCCATTAACTAGCATTTCTTTGTTAGGAACCTGGTGGATCCGGTTCTCGAGCAGGTTGAGGCGATCCAGGAGAGCTTCTCTAAGATGAACATCACCCATATCTGCGTTCAACTGGTTGCTCCTCCCACCCTGGACTGCTTCGAAATAGCTCTCCGGCAGCCTCTCCTTCTCCTCCAGCCACCTCAGCTGCATCATTCCATGTGATTCTTAAGTTAAGGATTAATGAGATCAACTTTTTATGATGAAGAACTTACACGAAAGTCGATTTGATTCGGTCTGTTAAGAGGTTTAGTGCCGGAGAAATTCAGGGAAGAAGGAGCCGAGGGTTTTTTGCTGAGATGGGTCGGATCTTTCTGGTGAATCTTTATAATGAACAAATTAGATATCTATTTGGCTGCAATTGATCAGGATGGAGGCGACGTGCGACAGAGGCCACAACAGCCAAAATTTAGGGAGATCAATCCGGCGATGGGGTACAAGCGACGACAGCAACAACCTTCTCCTGTGCGGCGAGCGACGACGAAAGCAATTCCCTTCTATATACTATTCTCTTGTGCGACGAGCTAAGAAGAAAGAGACGAGCTATGAAGGAAGAGATATGAAGGAAGGCATTCCCTTAATCTGTGTTTGTCCGCAACCTAGATTTACCTTAAACACGATTTATCAAATCCGGTAAACAAAATCAATCAAATCCGGAGGAGCTCGTCGGCTGCGGCTGAATAATAAATCTGTCTCCATTAAATCCGAAGAAAAAAATGGAACACTGAAAATTAAATTTAAGGAAGCTTTGAATTTAATTTTAATTTTATTGATGTTGATTGGAATTGAATTAAATTTATGAGTAATTCCTATTAATAGTATGCTACCAAATACTACCTTAATAAATTGAGGAGTTACTTTAGATTTAGCGGGGGAGAAGAAACTAAGGAAGATGAAATTGCATTTTGTGGATTTACATTAAAACCACACGGTAATCTGTCTAAAAATAAGAAAAAATTTGCATACGTAAGACGTACATAGGGAATAAAGGAGTTATATTCACGTTATATTTTTTTGTAACCTCAATGTAACATTCTATAACCTACAAATAAATTCTGCGCTTCTGACTTCATATATTAAGAACTTATTTGTAGGTTACAGATAGATTGTAAAAGTTTATATAAACGTACACAAATTTTTCCCCTAAAAATAGCCTACCAAACGAATAAAAATATTACATTAGGCGAAACGGGAGTTCCGTGTACACCTTCAACCGTACATATATTTTCCGTATGCAATACACCACCTGATTCAGATCCATGAAGAAAGCAAGCAGGGATTTATAAGACGTTGCTTTGGCAGTCTCGAATCTTTTTTATATGGCTTTGTAGCAAGAAACATTTGGCTCTGTTTCGGTTTGGTGCTAGCACCTAAACGTTCTTTTTACATTTTTTAAACATTTGGCTCTGTTTCTGTTTGGCTGAAGAAACATTTGGCCCTATTTACATATTTAGCACCTAAACTTTTTTTTACATATAACATTTGGCCCTATTTACATAATATCATTTAAAATTTTAGTATCACCTAAAAATACTACTATTTTAATATTTAAAAAGTGAAATAATAGTCCTTTTTATACAAAGGTAAGTTGGCATAGAAATGCAAAAATTGAAGTTTAGGTGATAGATATGTAAATACATATGAATTAATTATGTATGTAAATCTTCCTTGCTGATGTAATATCATGTCAAAGAGGCACAACCAAACCAAAAGCTGCTCTGGATATAAACCAAAAAAGAGACTGCAATCCAATTTTATTATCAAATGAGAACAAGATGGCAGTGAAGAATAGAATTCATCTCAAAATCTCAGGTATCACACCAACAACTCCACAAATTAGATCCTAACAATGTTTATTATTAAGAGACTTGTACACATCTACAAATAAAATTTCAGAGCCAAAATCGCAAAAGAATGTGGAAAAAAAGAAAAAACAAAACAAGGATGCATAAAACAAAAAGAAGATTTAAGCTTGGAGATGTAATTCTATAGTATAATTTTGCAAAGACGATTATCATTTGGCTGCACCCTAGATTTACCTTAAGCAAAATGCAAGAACTTTCTTCTAGACTTGTACATTCATCGCTCATCCGCCACAAGCTTTTTCAAAGAAGCGGCCATTTCTGCCAAGTTTTGTCCAGAAAACTTAGTGATGAGTGCTACAGGGGAAAAGTATTTGCTGGAGCTCCCCTGCTCCTCCAAATTAAGGCTATATGACCCTTCGAGTTCCGTTGCTCTTTCTTCTGCAGCTTCAGCTTCTTTCAATAAAAATTCAGCCTCTTCTGAGTCGCCCAATTCAAGAGCTGCCGATCTTTCAGATCTTGCGGCAGCAGCAATCAGCTTAAGTCTCTTATAACTTGCAACAGCTGCTTCCTTTTCCTTTAATAATACAAGCTCTTCATTTTCCTGCATCGTGTTAATATTGTTTTTAATTTCTTCATCTAACTTTTCAAGATTTAGAACAGCATTGTCCATTTTATTCTGCATGATTTCCTTATCAGAGTTCAGTGCCTTTGCTTCAGCAGCTATCCGCCCAGCTTCCTTGAAATTTCTTGCAGCAGCAGCAACTTTCTTCTCAGCTTCAAGTTCGGGACCTCTTTTATCAACAAAAGCTATTCGCTGCTTAAATAAATCAATGTCTTGCTGGATACTTACTCTGGTGGAAGAAAGTTCCTGTAAAAAATAAAATGTCTTAAGATATGTGAACTCTTTTAAGCTTTAAAGGATCTATAAAAAAGAGCGGCAGGAATACAAAACAAAGATTTTGCTAGGGACCAACCTGTAGTTTAGTTCTTGCACTGGATATATGTTGTCGGAGCAGCTGGCTTTCCTCTAGAATTCTCTCTTCTGTACTCACCAACTGCAATTTGTCTTCTCTGGACTTTATGAAGGATGAAGCTAATTCTTTTCTTAATCCAACCAAATCCTGATATATTTTGGCTTCTTCCAAAGCAGCATTGCCATGTTTTTGGAGATTAAAACACTTCTGCTTTTCTAAATTGATAAATTTATCAATTTCATTTCTTTTTGATGATAAGACCTCTCGCTCTGCGTCGATCCGAGACATAGCAGACTTAAAATTATCATGCTTAATGTCAACACTAGAACTTTTCTCTTGAAACTCTGATACAACTTGTGAAATTTTTCTCTCTGCTTCATGGATCTGAGATTCATTCTCAGCAATCTCTGATTCCTTCAATCTAACTAAATTCAGAAGCTTCTCCAACTCCTTCGCCAGAGAAACTCGTTTCTTCAGAAGCCCCGCAACCTCCTCTCTATCGTCTCTAACCAGGTCATCAATGTAACTATCCAATGTTGAGCGTGCATCTGATATGAGTTTTGCTTCAATATCCATCTCAAGCTTGCTCATCTCTAACAGTTCCATCGATGTTTGCCAATCCTCTAAATCTTTGGAAGAAAGTTTCTCTGCTTTTCTATGAATTAGATCTGCTCGATCAGCAGCATCCTGCAAAAGGTAGGGTTGAAAATTACAATCTAGGTTGCTAGATGCTCAATAATATAGACAAGAAAACTAAGAAAACGAGCATACTCGAAAAAAAAAACATGCTCTTCTTCCTTCAGGAAAAATTAACCAGAAATTTCACTTTCATGGTGTTGGAAAACAGTTCAATCTTCTATAACAATGCATGCTTTCCTATTTTAGAAGAAACTTCTGGATCTATACTTTTCTTTAGCAAGAAAACTATAGAATCAATACTATTTTGGAGGGAAGATCAGATATGGTTCATTGGAGACAATTCATTTTCAAACAACCACGACTTGGCTTATAACTCAACCAAAAAAAAAAAAGAAAAAAGTTACATGTTGATTACAAATCTAACCCATAAAAAAACATTACAAGATATGAATATAATGTGTTGTGGAAGGTTGTTTGTCTCTCGACTCCTACTATGGAGAAATTATTACATCCGGATTTCATCGGAGCGGATGATAGTATTGGTGGTATTGTGGGGATATTTTACCATTATACCCTCACAATATTACAATACTATCACCCGCATCTAATCCAGATTTATCTCATCCGGAAGTAATAATTTCTCCCCACTATGATATGGTTCAAGGTGGCTCATGTGGTTGCAATGTGGTAAAGGAGACCTAAGGATAATGAAAGATGGGTTGTCTACGAATAATTGAGAGAAGAATCACAGTGTTTATGAACTGAAATGGAACCATAAAACCTAAACATACTACACCCTAAATACCCTTAACTACTGAAACGAAAATGGCATGCGACTCTAGCTCACGAGCATGCTTTGGGCACCAAAACATGAAGTATGTGAAGCAAAACATCGCGTGTGAGTTGATCTCCTTAAGTGCGCCAGAATATTTCATAGTGAAGCAGAGCATTTTTTATGATATTTTTATGCCTCCCAATAGGATTACAACTGCAACAATCTCGCATTAAACTGCTCCACTTGAGAAAGTTACTTTTCTATAATACTAAAGTTATAAATATGATGTGTTATGAATACACTTAAGTATGTGAAGCCATTTAGGAGAGTTTGGCACTGAAAATATTTATTGGCCTGCACAGATGAGAGAGGAGGAGGTGAAAAAAAGACGAAAAATGAGATAGGAGGATAAAATAATCCGGTAGAGGAGAAATGGAGATGCATAGAAAAAGGAGGTTGAAGATATGGATGAATGAACACCTGTAAGGGTGGAAGGCAGAGGGTAGAGATGAAGCAACGAGGATAAACCCTAGAAAAGGAGAGACTTTGCAGAGAGGTGGCCACAAGAAACACTAATCTAAATTCATTATCAAATTCTATTCATTAATTTATTACATGCAAAACTACTTTATTTATTAGATAATAAGAAAAGATCAAAAATAAAATTAAATTTATCCTTATAAAAAATAAAACTAAATTTACTAAGGTTAATATCTATCCAACCATACAAATCGTTTCAATTAAGCTATCCCTTGGACCGCTTGTTATGCTTAAGAATGTTTTAGTTGATAAGAATCGAACTAAATGATGGTAATAATTATAAGGGATTTCAGATCCCTCAAGAAAATAGACCGGCATACCTTGGCAAATTGCTGAAGAAGTTCTATTCCATCTTCCTCAGCAGCTATCTGCAAATTAAGAGCTTCCTGCATCCTTGAATCAGCATAATCACAGTCCAGTTCCGTCTCTCTCAACGTGTTCAGCAGCCTATCCTTCTCCTTCTCTGCTGCTGCAAGAGATTCACTGACTCTCTCGGCCTTCTCAAAATCCTCGGCCTCACAGGCCTCCTCAAGCTGCTTCTCTAAGTCTTTATACATCATTGAGGCCTGGTTGACGTCCTGTCCAGCCTTCCTTCGCCTCCTCTCAAGTTCCTTCCTCTCAGAGTACGCCAAAGTTGCCTTCTCTTGAATTCCCTCAACTTTTGTGGAAATACTTGATCTGAGAAGATTCAATTTATCCTCTATTAATTCCCAGGTGTCCTTTTCGGAAGCCTCCGCGGTTGAAGGCAATGCCTCAGAGTCGCCTTCAGAACCACCACGTTGTGAAGGTGATAACCCATCTCCATTACTCGGAGATTTTACAGATGGCAGTATTTCCGATACAGCCGCATCTTCATGTTCGGGTCCATCCGGCAACTCATCCTGACAGCTCGCAGTCGATAAAGTGGAGTCGGAACCAAAAGCGCCAGTGACATCCTCAATTGAATGAGTAGGATCGTCGATGGAAACCACCGGCGCAGAATCAATTGCTTCGCGGCCGTAACCGATGCGGAAGCCCAGCTTCTTCTTGCGCGCGATTTGGCGAGATGGCACGACAGAAGAAGGTTTTTTGGCAGAAGAGCAGATTACGCTACTGAAATCTTTAGGCTCGATGGGGGTTTGGATGGAGAGNTCACCACGTTGTGAAGGTGATAACCCATCTCCAGCACTCGGAGATTTTACTGATGGCAGTATTTCCGATACAGCCGCATCTTCATGTTCGGATCCATCCGGCAACTCATCCTGACAGCTCGCAGTCGATAAAGTGGAGTCGGAACCAAAAGCGCTAGTGACATCCTCAATTGAATGAGTAGGATCGTCGATGGAAACCACCGGCGCAGCATCAATTGCTTCGCGGCCGTAACCGATGCGGAAGCCCAGCTTCTTCTTGCGGGCGATTTGGCGAGATGGTACGACAGGAGAAGGTTTTTTGGCAGAAGAGCAGATTACGCTACTGAAATCTTTAGGCTCGATGGGGGTTTGGATGGAGAGATCGGTGAAAAGATCTTCGTCGAGGGGTCGAGGTTTCGAATGGGGCGAAGTGGAGGGTGCAGTTGGCGGGGAAGGAGAGCGAGGAAGAACCTGAGCCTGAGATGGAGATAGTGCAGCAGGTTCTTTTTCTGGTGGTATGGATGAAGGGAGGAGCTCGGAGGGGGAGAAGAGGACCATACCTTCGAAGAGCGAGCCAGCCAACTCGTCGCCACTGACTCCGTCTCCCGAGGCCATGGCGATCTCTAAGTCGGTCAGAGAGAGGCGGATGAAGAGGCCGCCGTCGCCGGCGGAGAATGCAATAACGGGGCGGCGGAGCGTAGAAAGGAAAAGAATAACGAGCACGATAGTTCACAGCTTTACATTTGGAAAATTTATTCCATGCCATCTCCACCATCTATCACGCCGATTTAAAAAAAATATATTCAAAATAGACCCCACCGTCATATATTTTCGTCCACCGTCATACATCTTTGTTGTGATAAACGATAAAAATTAGACACGATATACATTTCTGCATGCAATGTCCCTATTTATACATACCCCAATTCAAATTTATTTACACAACTAACTTCTAAATTTTTCTTTTTCACATTTATATCATTTAAAATTTTCATATCACATAAAAATATCACTTTTAACTTTAAAAATTTTGAAATATAACTTTTCGTGAAGATATGGTATGCATGAAAAAATTGAAGTTTATTTTAGATATATTAATACATAGGTATTGAGTGGTATAAATATAAATCTTCCTATTTTTTTTAATGTGAGGCTATAAAAAAAACCTTACAAAATAAAAAAAAAAATTAAGTGCATTTTAGATTAATTTTTATTTTGTTTTATTATTTAATAAAATAAAATATATTTGATATATTAAATTATTTTTTAAAACATTCATAATAATTTTAAATTATTTTGATTATTTAAAAAAAATTAATTTATTTTCAAAAGAAAATATAAATATAAAATTTCACTAATTGAAATACGATTCCGTCATAACCCAGATTACAGAATCAACAACACAGAAAGCACGAGAAAACGCCACATTTTCTCTAGAGAAAACGCCAATAAAATGCATATTGAGTAAATTTCAGGGTTTATTGTTAGAAACCCTATTGTTAAAAATTAATTCATTGAATTTCATCAAATATCTCTCATTTGTAAACATTAGATTTAATGACACATTAAATTTTGAAATAAGATAAGAAAAAAAAGGAGCTAAAATTCTTTTCATTTTTGCCTCTCCAAATATGATAAAGAAGATAACAAATAGGGCTAACAATAACTTTTAGATCTCATAAGCAAAGGAGGAGTTTGAGTAAGATTTTTGCCCTCACCAAAGTCTTGCATAAAAAACCTGATTAGTTTTAGGGCTGATTTAGGGTCCTTTTGGGGCAGCTTATTTGGTGTGGTGGCGTTTTGAAAATGCACTTGTCATGTTGGGTAAAATGCGTTTTGGCAGCTTATACGTTTTCAAAACGCTGAAAACAGCGTTTTCACACCGCACGGGTGCGGTGGCAGCTTTCTGACTGCGGTCTGGCTTTTCCAAAAGAATAAAAATTTGTAATAGCTACCGCACATAGCTTATCAACAGATTATTCAATAAGATGCCGCTGCCCCAAATAGCGTTCAGATGAATAATTCTTTTTAAATGAGATCGAACCATGTTAACAGAGAGCAACTTGTTCGCTTAAATGACACTAAATTGTGCCACGTAAAAACTACTTGCTTAAAATAAAATTGTGCCCCATAAGAACAACTTGCTTAGAATTATTCCAGAATCATAAACTATTTGTTGGAATCTACAAGCCACATTTCCTTGAAGTATATTTTAAAAGCTCAAGTATCTAAAAATAATCCTTGCATGATAGTTTCTAAGTACCCTTAATGCATTATGAGAACCTCATTCAAGAAAATCTCCCTCATTTCTCTTCTCTTTCCCTTACATTCCCCATTTTAATTTATTTTATTGTAAATTTTTTTAATAATAATTTTTTTTAGTAAAAATAGTGCATTTATTTTTAAAAAGATAATTCTAAGAGAAAAAGATTGTCTGGAATTATAACCTTTTTATCATGAATGAATACTTCATCGATTAAATTTAAATTTGAATTTTATTTAAATTTAGTTTAATCAATATATAATTAAATTTATTTTATGTTAAAATTTTGTTAAACAATAAGAACATAATTATTTGAGTTCAGATTAATTTATTTTATGTTAAAATTTTACTAAGCAATATATGTTTCACTAATCACCTTTATATATATAAATTTGGGACAATTACTACAAAGCACCCAAAGCTTTTTTTTTTTTTTTTACGAATCAAACACTATCTTGCATCCATTTTTCAAATTCCCACTGAAATATCAAAATTCACGACAAAATGTCAATCTTCACATTTCATTTTTTATCAAATTCTCAATGATTTGATCATAGCACACGTAAATGCATCGACTCAGTGGTTCAATGTGCTTAATTTGTAAATGTCAATGTTTTGGATGCTCTCTATGTAACTATATATATATATATAAATTTTGGTGTTATGTACTTTGTTTTTTGTATAAATAAAATTTTGTTAATATTATTACTACTATTTAGAAAAAAAGGGTAATGTATTTATAATTAGTGCCTTACTCTTAACTCTTAACAAAACTCAAATGGAAATTAAAATGGGAAAAATAGGGGAAAAGAGAAACAAGGAGGATTTGTCTTGAATGGGGCTTATAAAAACCATTGTAGGTAAAATTTAAGCTTTCATTAACTATCAAAAATGTGCAATGATGCTCTCAAAACTAACAAAAATATGTTGACTATAACTAATAGTTTAGGATTTTCAAATTATTTTAAGCAAGGTGTTTTTACGTGGCACAATTTGGTCCCACCAAGCGAACAAGTTGCGCTTTGTTGGCACAATTTGGTCTCTTCTTTAAAAAATAAGCCATCCTACCGTCTTTACTAAATGATCCCTGAAACTATATTGTTTTAAAATTTGTCCCTGTTATGTAATATTCTTGGTCTCATTAACAAATTTTTTAGCAAACACGGATCACGATTGATATATTTGATGGAAATATTCCAAAATCAAATTTAAGATTATCCAGACATTTGTTTCAACAAGTTTATAGTTAAAATGTTGTGTCGACGAGAAGAACCCAATGATACTAAAATCAGTTCAATCCAGGTCCAATCAAACCAATATCAAGCTATTGAAACACATTTGGAGGCTTTGAATAATCAATTGAATGGTCAAATGATTTTTAAATTTGACATATTTATAATTAAATAGTGAGTCTCAATGAAAGAAAGTCAACAAGCTTAGGATCACTGAATTATAAGGCCATTAAGACACTCAAATCATTAAAAAAATCATTAATAATCAAGGGGAATCAATAATGACCGCCCTAATAGATTGTTAGGGAAGTTATGCACTAAAAGACCAAAACACCCATCAACAAAAAAGGTAATAAATAGTCTCCTCTTTTCACTTGTGAGAGGAAGGAGGAGAAAAGAAATCCTAGAGCTTGCTTTGGAAAGTACACCCCATGATAACCACCCGCCGATGTAGTTGCGACCACTGCCCACCACCACCCCTCGACCACGTCGATCTCAACCAGTCGTCACTGTCTGTCACCACAGATTACTGGTTGTCGGTGACCCCTACTTGGAAGTATTATAATTCAAATACTGTTGTTGAGACTAACACATATTTTATTTGTGTTGTATAAAGACAAGTGTAATTATCATTGTAAGATTATAACATCGTTCTTCCGACTGCGGGAGAAGGGCGCACACCCCTCTACTTACACATAATGGATTATTTTGATTGGGCTAGGCTCGATTATTTTTTTCTCTTTCTAGGGGTTTTTTATGTAAAAATCTTGATGTCCCAACTTGTTATTTTTGGTTTAATTGTGTGTGTTTAATCTTCATACAATACTAATATATTAAATTATCACGCTATCGCCGCAAATGTTTCAAAAAGTAACAATTCTCAAAGCACACACACACACACACACACAAGATTTCAATGCAGCTAAAAACAGTAAACTCCATCGACAATTACAAATAAATTCTGGCATACGACAAGATTTACATGAGACACTTAATAAGGAGCGCACCCGAGCATCAGTTGAACGAAGCTATAGTGCACATCTTACTCTACGGTTTTTTCTTCCCTCTATGATTCACCTCTTATGCCCTAGGGCCTTTGTTAAACAGAGAATATAAAGGAACTAAGTAGAGATGTCTATTTACCATTATGCCATTATATTTTCTATATATAAGCGTGTAGTGTTTACTTTGGAAGTAATTAAGACTGAGAAGAATAATAACACTTAGCTTTTCTTCTGGCTCTTTTACTGGCTCTCCTTTTTTCCCTGTGTTTGTGTTGATCAAGAAGATAGGCTTCAACATGGTATCAAAGCATCAAGTCAATCAACTACAGTGATCCTTTTTCTCCTATTCCTTCTGAGCAGTTTCTCCCCTCCCCTTCAACTTTGTTCCTGACTCCTTTTTTTTTTCTTTTTTGCAAAGATTTCGTCATTTGGCATCATGGATACATCATAAACAACCCCACCCCCACTCACGTTATCAATATCAATGTCCCTAAATTGAATCATTGAAATTAGTATTCCAAATTCTCTCAAGTTCTTGATGGAGCACATGAGAACTAAGACTCATCAACCACTTACATATGAAAATTACCCCATATGAAAGGGTAAGGATTAAAAAAAGTTGCTCGGCTAATGGTTTTGAATCTTTTTTAGATTCCACCACTCCCATCCCTACAAGATTCAATCTCATTGAAGCCGACAACCAAGAAGAGATCGTTGAATATACTCTATGGCACATAGTGGATCAGAACCTTGCGATTGCCATTCTTTCAATCGTCTCCCTTGCTATTACATCGCATGTTCTTCACTTAAACTGTATTGCTGAAAATTGGCTCTCATTAGAGAAAATATTTCAAGGCATGGATTGATCTCAAGTCATTCTATTGAAGAATGAACTCCACCAAATCTCGATGGGCGATAACATCATGAATCAATACCTCACCACTGTCTAAATGATGGTCTATAACATAACAGTTGCATGCCCCAAGATCAACACCGAAGACCTTATTTTGTACATTCTAAATAGTCTCCCTTCCAGCATCCAAGGCTTCAAGACATCCATCCATCCAATGGAGCTCGAAGCATTCTACTCTCTTCTCTTCAGCAAGGAAATCAATCTTGCTACACATGCCAACAAAATAAATCCAGCCACAGTATTCTTCACCACCAATAACAAAGTGACTGCACCCAATCAAAGAAACTACAACAAAACTTCAGCTCTAGATAGAAAATCAACTTCCACATCTACTCCCAAACTGAACCCCTCTGTTACCTGTCAATTTTGCTACAAACGTGGACATACAGCCGCCACTTGTTGGCATAGGACAAACTTGCTACACAAACGAAGTTTTCCAGCCTCTCCCACAGATCTCAACACCAATATTCAAAACCCTTCCCAAAAATGGATTCTCGATACAGGTGCAATGACCCATATCATACCACATATTGAAAACGTGCAACATCCTACACCACATCAAGGAACGGAGAAAGCAATTGTTCGAAATGGGCAAATTAAAAACATTTCACAAATTGGTAAGGGTATATTATCTTACCTCAGACAATAAGCTCCTCCTATCTTCTCTACTATGTGCTCACAAAATTTCTTATACTCTCGTTTCTGTAAAAAAGCTCACTCGTGATTATAATTTTCAGATTGCTTTTACACCTAATTGAGTTCATATACATGATCTCAAAACCAATAAAACACTCCTAACCGGTCCTGCTAGCCAAAGGCTTTACCAGACTATAGCATTTTATTATACCACAACCGCATCCAACACATGGCANAACAAGTTACATAAGGATATGTCCGGATTTGATAATGTCGTGTTTATATTTATCACAATACCACTACAATACCACCAATTCACTCATACTCATCCATACGTAATATTTCCTCTAACTCCAGAGCTTTGTTTGATATGAGAATATCATGAAGGTTTGCATAAGTGTTTTATAGTACTATAATTAGATTACATTTTTTGTATTTGAATGTTTCTCAAGTGTCCTAATTTGCATAAACTTTTCTCTTTCATCTTACCAAACCTGAAAAACAAACCCACACACAAGAACTCACGTACAAAAGAAATGAATCACAAGGTCTCAAACTGGTTGCATAGACTAAAAATCAGAAATCATATAAAAATATAAAATATTTACATCTCTCCACAGCACGCGGCATATAATCGAGCTTCAACACAAATTTACCGAACAAATAGTCTGCTACCATTACAGCTTTGCCTNGATATGAATATAATGTGTTGTGGAAGGTTGTTTGTCTCTCGACTCCTACTATGGAGAAATTATTACATCCGGATTTCATCGGAGCGGATGATAGTATTGGTGGTATTGTGGGGATATTTTACCATTATACCCTCACAATATTACAATACTATCACCCGCATCTAATCCAGATTTATCTCATCCGGAAGTAATAATTTCTCCCCACTATGATATGGTTCAAGGTGGCTCATGTGGTTGCAATGTGGTAAAGGAGACCTAAGGATAATGAAAGATGGGTTGTCTACGAATAATTGAGAGAAGAATCACAGTGTTTATGAACTGAAATGGAACCATAAAACCTAAACATACTACACCCTAAATACCCTTAACTACTGAAACGAAAATGGCATGCGACTCTAGCTCACGAGCATGCTTTGGGCACCAAAACATGAAGTATGTGAAGCAAAACATCGCGTGTGAGTTGATCTCCTTAAGTGCGCCAGAATATTTCATAGTGAAGCAGAGCATTTTTTATGATATTTTTATGCCTCCCAATAGGATTACAACTGCAACAATCTCGCATTAAACTGCTCCACTTGAGAAAGTTACTTTTCTATAATACTAAAGTTATAAATATGATGTGTTATGAATACACTTAAGTATGTGAAGCCATTTAGGAGAGTTTGGCACTGAAAATATTTATTGGCCTGCACAGATGAGAGAGGAGGAGGTGAAAAAAAGACGAAAAATGAGATAGGAGGATAAAATAATCCGGTAGAGGAGAAATGGAGATGCATAGAAAAAGGAGGTTGAAGATATGGATGAATGAACACCTGTAAGGGTGGAAGGCAGAGGGTAGAGATGAAGCAACGAGGATAAACCCTAGAAAAGGAGAGACTTTGCAGAGAGGTGGCCACAAGAAACACTAATCTAAATTCATTATCAAATTCTATTCATTAATTTATTACATGCAAAACTACTTTATTTATTANGGACCATACCTTCGAAGAGCGAGCCAGCCAACTCGTCGCCACTGACTCCGTCTCCCGAGGCCATGGCGATCTCTAAGTCGGTCAGAGAGAGGCGGATGAAGAGGCCGCCGTCGCCGGCGGAGAATGCAATAACGGGGCGGCGGAGCGTAGAAAGGAAAAGAATAACGAGCACGATAGTTCACAGCTTTACATTTGGAAAATTTATTCCATGCCATCTCCACCATCTATCACGCCGATTTAAAAAAAATATATTCAAAATAGACCCCACCGTCATATATTTTCGTCCACCGTCATACATCTTTGTTGTGATAAACGATAAAAATTAGACACGATATACATTTCTGCATGCAATGTCCCTATTTATACATACCCCAATTCAAATTTATTTACACAACTAACTTCTAAATTTTTCTTTTTCACATTTATATCATTTAAAATTTTCATATCACATNGGCCCACCGTCATATATTTTTATCCAACGTCATACATCTTTGTTGTGATAAACGATAAAAATTAAACACGATATATATTTTTGCATACAGTGTCCCTATTTATACGTACCCCAATTCGAATTTATTTACACAACTAACTTCTAAATTTTTCTTTTTCACATTTATATCATTTAAAATTTTCATATCACATAAAAATATCACTTTTAACTTTAAAAATTTTGAAATATAACTTTTCGCAAAGATATGGTATGCATGAAAAAATTGAAGTTTATTTTAGATATATAAATACATAGGTATTGAGTGGTATAAATATAAATCTTTCTATTTTTTAATGTGAGCTGTAAAAAAAACCATACAAAATAAAAAAAAAATAAGTGCATTTTAGATTAATTTTTATTTTGTTTTTTTATTTAATAAAATAAAATATATTTGATATATTAAATTATTTTTTAAAACATTCATAATAATTTTAAATTATNTGAAGATATGGTATGCATGAAAAAATTGAAGTTTATTTTAGATATATTAATACATAGGTATTGAGTGGTATAAATATAAATCTTCCTATTTTTTTTAATGTGAGGCTATAAAAAAAACCTTACAAAATAAAAAAAAAAATTAAGTGCATTTTAGATTAATTTTTATTTTGTTTTATTATTTAATAAAATAAAATATATTTGATATATTAAATTATTTTTTAAAACATTCATAATAATTTTAAATTATTTTGATTATTTAAAAAAAATTAATTTATTTTCAAAAGAAAATATAAATATAAAATTTCACTAATTGAAATACGATTCCGTCATAACCCAGATTACAGAATCAACAACACAGAAAGCACGAGAAAACGCCACATTTTCTCTAGAGAAAACGCCAATAAAATGCATATTGAGTAAATTTCAGGGTTTATTGTTAGAAACCCTATTGTTGAAAATTAATTCATTGAATTTCATCAAATATCTCTCATTTGTAAACATTAGATTTAATGACACATTAAATTTTGAAACAAGNAAAAATTATAAATATAAAAGTACACTAATTGAAATACGATTCCGTCATAACCCAGATTACAAGATCAACAACACAGAAAGCACGAGAAAACGCCACATTTTCTCTAAAGAAAATGGAGCTTGCAATAAAATGCATATTGAGTAAATCTCATGGTTTATTGTTAGAAACCCTATTGTTGAAAATTACTTCATTGAATTTCATCAAATATCTCTCATTTGTAAACATTAGATTTAATGACACATTAAATTTTGAAACAAGATAAGAAAAAAAAGGAGCTAAAATTCTTTTCATTTTTGCCTCTCCAAATATGATAAAGAAGATAACAAATAGGGCTAACAATAACTTTTAGATCTCATAAGCATAAGTAGGAGTTTGAGTAAGATTTTTGCCCTCACCAAAGTCTTGCATAAAAAACCAGATTAGTTTTAGGGCTGATTTAGGGTCCGTTTGGGGCAGCTTATTTGGTGCGGTGGCGTTTTGAAAACGCACTTGCCCTGTTTGGGTAAACTGCATTTTGACAGCTTATGCGTTTTCAAAACGCTGAAAACACCGTTTTTACACCGCACCTGTTTAGGTGCGGTGACAGCTTTCTAGTTACGATATGACTTTTCAAAAAAAATAAAAATTTGTAAGCTACCGTGCCTAGCTTATCAGCAGATTATCCAATAAGTTGCAGTTATCCCAAATAGCGTTCAAATGAATAATTCTTTTTAAATGAGATCTAACCATGTTAGCAGAGAGCAACTTGTTCGCTTAAATGACACTAAATTGTGCCAAGTAAAACCTACTTGCTTAAAATAAAATTGTGCCCCCATAAGAACAACTTGCTTAGAATTATTCCAGAATCATAAACTATTTGTTGGAATCTACTAGCCACATTTCCTTGAAGTATATTTTAAAAGCTCAAGTATCTAAAAATAATCCTTGCATGATAGTTTCTAAGTACCCTTGATGCATTATGAAAACCTCATTCAAGAAAATCTCCCTCATTTCTCTTCTCTTTCTCTTACATTCCCCATTTTAATTTATTTTATTGTAATTTTTTTAATAATAATTTTTTTTAGTAAAAATAGTGCATTTATTTTTAAGAAGATAATTCTAAGAGAAAAAAATAGTCTGGAATTATAACCTTTTTATCATGAATGAATACTTCATCGATTAAATTTAAATTTGAATTTTATTTAATTTTAGTTTAATCAATATATAATTAAATTTATTTTATGTTAAAATTTTGTTGAACAATAAGAACATAATTATTTGAGTTCGGATTAATTTATTTTATGTTAAAATTTTACTAAGCAATATATGTTTCATTAATCACCTTTATATATATAAATTTGGGACAATTACTACAAAGCACCCAAAGCTTTTTTTTTTTTTTTNTATTTAAATTTAGTTTAATCAATATATAATTAAATTTATTTTATGTTAAAATTTTGTTAAACAATAAGAACATAATTATTTGAGTTCAGATTAATTTATTTTATGTTAAAATTTTACTAAGCAATATATGTTTCACTAGTCACCTTTATATATATAAATTTGGGACAATTACTACAAAGCACCCAAAGCTTTTTTTTTTTTTTTTACGAATCAAACACTATCTTACATCCATTTTTCAAATTCCCACTGAAATATCAAAATTCACGACAAAATGTCAATCCTCACATTTCATTTTTTATCAAATTCTCAATGATTTGATCATAACACGCGTAAATGCATCGACTCAGTGGTTCAATGTGCTTAATTTGTAAATGTCAATGTTTTGGATGCTCTCTATGTANAAATATCAAAATTCACGACAAAATGTCAATCTTCACATTTCATTTTTTATCAAATTCTCAATGATTTGATCATAGCACACGTAAATGCATCGACTCAGTGGTTCAATGTGCTTAATTTGTAAATGTCAATGTTTTGGATGCTCTCTATGTAACTATATATATATATATAAATTTTGGTGTTATGTACTTTGTTTTTTGTATAAATAAAATTTTGTTAATATTATTACTACTATTTAGAGAAAAAGGGTAATGTATTTATAATTAGTGCCTTACTCTTAACTCTTAACAAAACTCAAATGGAAATTAAAATGGGAGAAATAGGGGAAAAGAGAAACAAGGAGGATTTGTCTTGAATGGGTCTTATAAAACCCATTGTAGGTAAAATTTAAGCTTTCATTAACTATCAAAAATGTGCAATGATGCTCTCAAAACTAACAAAAATATGTTGATTCTAACTAATAGTTTAGGATTTTCAAATTATTTTAAGCAAGGTGTTTTTACGTGGCACAAGTTGGTCTAACCAAGCGAACAAGTTGCGCTCTGTTGGCACAATTTGGTCTCTTTTTAAAAAATAAGCCATCCTACCGTCTTAACTAAATGATCCCTGAAACTAATTTATTTTAAAATTTGTCTCTGTTATGTAATATTCTTGATGTCCCATTAACAAATTTTTTAGCAAACACGGATCAAGATTGATATATTTGATGAAAATATTCCAAAATCAAATTTAAGATTATCCAGACATTTGTTTCAACAAGTTTATAGTTAAAATGTTGTGTCGACTAGAAGAACCCAATGATACTAAAATGAGTTCAATCCAGGTCCAATCAAATTGATATCAAGCTATTGAAGCACGTTTGGAGGCTTTGAATAATCAATTGAATGGTCAAATGATTTTTAAATTTGACATATTTATAGTTAAATAGTGAGTCTCAATGAAAGAAAGTCAACAAGCTTAGGATCACTAAATTATAAGGCCATTAAGGCACTCAAATCATTAAAAAAATCATTAATAATCAAGGGGAATCAATAATGACCGCCCTAATAGATTGTTAGGGAAGTTATGCACTAAAAGACCAAAACACCCATCAACAAAAAAGGTAATAAATAGTCTCCTCTCTTCACTTGTGAGAGGAAGGAGGAGAAAAGAAATCCTAGAGCTAGCTCTGGAAAGTACACCCCATGATAACCGCCCGCCTATGTAGTTGCCGACCACTGCCCACCACCACCCCTCGACCACGTCGATCTCAACTAGTCGTCACTGTCTGTCACCACAGATTACTGGTTGTCGGTGACCCCTACTTGTAAGTATTATAATTCAAATACTGTTGTTGAGTCTAACACATATTTTATTTGTGTTGTATAAAGACAAGTGTAATTATCATTGTAAGATTATAACATCGTTCTTCCGACTGCGGGAGAAGGGCGCACACCCCTCTACTTACACATAATGGATTATTTTGATTGGGCTAGGCTCGATTATTTTTTTCTCTTTCTAGGGGTTTTTTATGTAAAAATCTTGATGTCCCAACTTGTTATTTTTGGTTTAATTGTGTGTGTTTAATCTTCATACAATACTAATATATTAAATTATCACGCTATCGTTGCAAATGTTTCAAAAAGTAACAATTTTCAAAGCACACACACACACACACACACAAGATTTCTATGCAGCTAAAAACAGTAAACTCCATCGACAATCACAAATAAGTTCTGGCATACGACAAGATTTACATGAGACACTTAATAAGGAGCGCACCCGAGCATCAGTTGAACGAAGCTATTGTGCTCATCTTACTCTGCGTTTTTTTCTTCCCTCTACGATTCACCTTTTATGCCCTAGGGCCTTCGTTAAACAGAGAATATTAAGGAAATAAGTAGAGATGTCTATTTACCATTATGCCATTATATTTTCTATATATAAGTGTGTAGGGTTTACTTTGGAAGTAATTAAAACTGAGAAGTATAATAACACTTATCATTTCTTCTGGCTCTTTTACTAGCTCTCATTTTTCCCTGTGTTTGTGTTGATCAAGAAGATAGGCTTCAACATGGTATCAAAGCATCAAGTCAATCAACTACAGTGATCCTTTTTCTCCTATTCCTTCTGAGCAGTTTCTCTCCTCCCCTTCAACTTTGTTCCGGTCTCCTTTTTTTTTTCTTTTTTACGAAGATTTCCTCATTTGGCATCATGGATACATCATAAACAACCCCACCCCCACTCACGTCATCAATATCAATGTCCATAAATTGAATCATTGAAATTAGCATTCCAAATTCTCTCAAGTTCTTGATGGAACACATGAGAACTAAGACTCATCAACCACTTACATATGAAAATTACCCCATATGAAAGGGTAAGGATTAAAAAAAGTTGCTTGGCTAATGGTTTTGAATCTTTTTTAGATTCCACCACTCCCATCCCTACAATATTCAATCTCAATGAAGTTGACAACCAAGAAGAGATCGCTGAATGTACTCTGGCACCTCGTGGATCAGAACCTCGTGGTCGCCATTCTTTCAATCATCTCCCCTGGTATCACATCTCATGTTCTTCACTTAAACTGTACTGCTGAAAATTGGCTCTCATTAGAGAAAATATTTCAAGGCATGGATAGATCTCAAGTCATTCAATTGAAGAATGAACTCCACCATATATCGATGGGCGATAAGACCATGAATCAATACCTAACCACTGTCAAAATGATGGTCTATAACGTAACAGCTGCATGCCCCAAGATCGACACCGAAGACCTTATCCTATACATTCTAAATAGTCTCCCTTCCAACATCCAAGGCTTCAAGACATTCATCCATCCAAGCGAGCTCGAAGCATTCTACTCTCTTCTCTTCAGCGAGGAAATCAATCTTGCTACACAGGCCAACAAAATAAATCCAGCCACAGTATTCTTCACCACCAAGAACATAGTGACGACACCCAATCAAAGAAACAATGACAAAACTTCAGCTCCAGATAGAAAATCAACTTCCACATCTACTCCCAAACTGAACCCCTCTGTTACCTATCAATTTTGCTATAAATGTGGACATACAACTGCCACTTGTTGGCATGGGACAAACTTGCTACACAAACCAAGTTTTCCAGCCTCTCACACAAATCTCAACACCAATATTCAAAACCCTTCCCAAAAATGGATTCTTGATACAGGTGCAACGACCCATATCATACCACATATTGAAAACGTGCAACATCCTACACCATATCAAGGAACGGAGAAAGTAATTGTTGGGAATGGGCAAATTACAAATATTTTACATATTGGTAAGGGTATATTATCTAACTCAGACAATAAGCTCCTACTATCTTCTCTATTATGTGCTCACAAAATTTCTCATAATCTCATTCTGTAAAAAAGCTCACTCGTGATAATAATTTTCAGATTGCTTTAACGCCTAATCGGGTTCATATACAGGATCTCAAAACACATAAAACACTCCTAACTGGTCTGCTAGCCAAAGGCTTTACTAAACTATAACATTTTATTATACCACAACCGCATCCAACACATGGCATCAACGGCTTGGAAAACCACATCACAAGATTCTTAGAGTTATCTTAAAACAAAACCCTCAATTTCAAAATTCACCAAACTACTCTACCGTTCATGATTTCTTGTAAAATAGAAGTCACAAACTATCTTTTAATTGCTTGAAATGATACATTTAGATATTTGGGGCCCATTTCCCTATTATTATTTAGATGGCTACATATATTATGTTACATTCATTGATGCTTATTTCAGCTTTTGCTGATGCATTCCCATAAAACACAAATCTGAAGTCACCTATCATTTCATACATTTACATAAATATATAAAGAATCATTACAACAAAAACATCCAATGCCTCAGATTGGACAGTGGCGGGGGATACAAATCACATAACTTACTTACCTACAAGAACATTGTATTATTCATCAATTTAGCTGCCCTCACACCCCGAAAAAAATGGCCTAGCCGAACACAAAAACAGGTACCTTGTAGAAATAACTTGTATTCTTTTTAGCACAACACACTTACAACCCAATTTTGGATTGACCCCTACTCATTGCAAACTATCTCATCAATCAATTACCCTCTTCCATTACTCAATACAAATCACCTTTTTAACTTCTATACAACACCAAACCTGAATATGAACACCTTAAAATCTTTGGATGTGTCTGTTTTCCATGGCAAGAACTACTTGCCTCCAACAAATTTAGCCCGAAGACTCCCACATGCCTCTTTCTCGGCTACAACCATCATCACAAAAACTATAAGTGTCTTGATATCAGCACAAATAAGCCTATCATTTCTTGCCACGTTACCTTTATTGAAACCAAATCTACCTGAAGAACCAACTCGCCCCATTCCCTCATCCTTCACAGTTCCCACCTCCACCATGTGCACTCCACCCTCAATTCCCTTCTCCACAACAATCTTGCTTTAAACCCATACCACCTCTATGATTCCTCAACCTCCCTCACTCGAACAATACACTTCTATTCAATCACCTCCCACTGTATCACAACAACTCATTCCTCCATCCCACCCCTCTTCTCATCCCATGACCACTCACTCACAAATTCCTTAAAACCCACTCAATTCCTCAACTTTTAAAAGCTCGCCCTCATCGACACACCCAACACTTTTACGCAAGCCATGACTCAATCACAGTGGATAAAAGCAATGTTTAAAAAGTTCCCGGCCTTGCAACAACAAGGCAAATGGTCTCTCATCCCCCTCCTCCCAATCAACACATCTTAGGTTGTAAATGGACATTCAAAATCCAATACCACACCAATGGCTCTATAGCTAGATATAAAGCTCATTTCATTACTCACGGTTGCTCTCAATAGTACAAAATTGATTATCACGAGACATTTAGTCTCGTTGCTAAATTTCTGACTATTTGAATGCTCATCACCATTGCCACCAAGGGAAAATGACAAATTCAACAACTTGATGTTTCGAATGCCTTTCTTCACGACAAATTGGATGTAGTCTATATGAAACAACCCCAGAATTTATTGATACTCTCCCACTCACGTTTGCAAACTCCACAAAGCCATTTATGGTCTCAAACAAACACCCATACAATTGCACTCCACTTTTTCCAAATTCACACACAAAAATTCAAATTAAGCACTGCTGACCTCTCTTTATTACTTTATCATCATAATATTCTGATTTATCTCCTCATTTACGTTGATGATATTCTCATCACCGGAAATTCATCAATTGTCATACAATCTCCCATTCATCACCTCAGCTAAAAGTTCAACCTCGAACAACTTGAGAACATATCAAATTTTCTAGGATTACAAATCTCCTCCACATCTATTGATTACATCATGCATCATTCAACCTATATTACCGATCTTCTCACTCACACTGGAATGCTTCAATCAAAGCCAGTTCTCTCACCCCTTCCTACACAGCCATACCTTCATGACATCACTCCAACTTCTCTTCCTGACCCTCATGAGTTCAGCAAAATAATTGGCTTACTTCAGTATCTCATGGTCACACGACCAAACATCACATTCATTGTTAATTTTCTTAGCCAACACATGCACAATCCCAACACTCTTCACAATCGACACTTAAGGCGTTTACTACACTATCTAAAAGAGATTTCTACTCACGGTCTGACAATTGAGCTAGGTCCCACTACTCTCTATGCATATGCAAATGTCATTTGGGCAGCCGACCACACATACCGAAAATCTACTTCAGGATTTCGTATTTATCTCGACAACACCCTCATCTCATGGTCGACCAAGAAGTAGCCCACCATTGCAAAATCATCCACTGAAGCAGAATATATGTCCTTTGCCATAACCACAACTGAGGTCAATTAGCTCTGCCATCTTCTACAAGAGCTTACCACTCTCCCAACTTCCTCTACTATCATCCACAACGACTAGCTTCCTCTATTATCATCTACAACGACTCAACATCAGCTATTGCACTCACCCCCATGATTTTTATGCTTGAACAAAAAGCACATCAAAGTGGACTACCATTTTATACAAGATCACCTTAAGCTATTGCACATCTCACTCCATCATATTATGTCAGAAGATCAACTTGCCGACATCCTAACAAAAACCCTCTCCACTCGCATCATTAGAAACTCAACTCCAAGCTGACCATCTGGACCACAGATGGAGTGTACATGAGCATCGGCCAAACGAAGCTATTGTGCACATCTTGCTCTATGGTTTTTCCTTCCCCTGTGATTCACCTCTTATACCCTAGGGCCTTCTGTTAAAATAGATAATAAAAAAGAAATAAGTAGAACTGTCTATTTACCATTTTGCCATTACATTTTTTTTATATAAGCATGTGTTGTTTACTGTGGATTTAATTAAGACCATGAAGACTAATAAAACTTATCTTCTCTTCTCCCTCTTTTATTGGCTCTCCTCTTTCCCTGTGTTTGAGTTGATCAAGAAGACAGGCTTCAACAATACTAATTGAAATATAGAGAGTTTTAGAGAATTACTGTTATGACTTTTTATTAAAATGCATATGCTAAGAGTTTCTAATTACTAAGAAATTTACATAAAAAACTAACAAAATCCATTTT
The DNA here is from genome assembly GCA_002079205.1 of Phalaenopsis hybrid cultivar. Taxonomy (NCBI): domain Eukaryota; kingdom Viridiplantae; phylum Streptophyta; class Magnoliopsida; order Asparagales; family Orchidaceae; genus Phalaenopsis; species Phalaenopsis hybrid cultivar. The sequence goes on from JXCR01060577.1 coordinate 682,196, forward strand.
AACCTTTTTGGACATAAAGATGCTTAAAAAATATTTAAAATGATGGATCTTGGTGTAATTTTTTTCAGATACTTGTAAATAATAAGACATTCTTCAAACTAAGTGAAAAAAAAAATATTTAAGAAAATATTCAGAAAATAAAAACATTAGAACTACCAAAACAAAAATTAAATATATGATATAATTTTAAAAAGTATGATGTTAATAACTATCATTTAATATTATTAAAGGATACAAAAAATATTTAAGTACAATATATCATGAATGTTTTATACGAAAGACAAATGAAAGTATAACTTTTAAAATTAAAACTAAAAGCTGGTTAAAATGAAAACCCAACTCCAGGAAGAAATATTACGTGCAGACATGATACGTATGGATATGTCCGGATTTGATAATGTCGTGTTGATATTCATCACAATACCACTACAATACCACCAATTCACTCATACTCATCCATACGTAATATTTCCTCTAACTCCAGAGCTTTGTTTGATATGAGAATATCATGAAGGTTTGCATAAGTGTTTTATAGTACTATAATTAGATTACATTTTTTGTATTTGAATGTTTCTCAAGAGTCCTAATTTGCATAGACTTTTCTCTTTCATCTTACCAAACCTGAAAAACAAACCCACACACAAGAACTCACGGTTTAGATTAGAAATCACGTACAAAAGAAATGAATCACACGGTCTCAAACTGGTTGCATAGACTAAAAATCAGAAATCATATAAAAATATAAAATATTTACATATCTCCACCGCACGCGGCATATAATCGAGCTTCAACACAAATTTACCGAACAAATAGTCTGCTACCATTACAGCTTTGCCTCACCAAGCTCCACATCCTTGGTATTTGACTTCTCCACTTCCTCCCTCAAGAGACGAATCTCCTCTTCGGTGAGGCTTGATTTAGCCAAAGCAAAGCTAGAATTAGAATATTGCTGCTTCTCCAGTTCAATGGCCCAGCTATACACAACCATGCCGATGACCGCGAGAGCCATTCCCAATATGTTTTTCAGAGTGAGTTGTGAATCGAATAATAGCCAGCCAAGAATAAGCACACAAACAGTTTTCATGTGGCCAAGAACTTGGAATGACACGGCTGAGAAACGGCCGATGCAGAGGTATTGGCTTATGTTGCAGAAGACTGCCAGGGTGCATGAGAGAAGAGTGAAGAGCTGTACAAAGCATTAATGAGGTTTAGAGTTTGTGCTATATGTTTACTATTTAAAACAACAAATAAAATGGCTATTATAGTTGGAAAAAATCTCAAAATGATCCCCTTACTACTCAAAAGTAGTCTCCATTTTCTTTTAATATGCGCTGAAATACATTTGCAAAGGGGGATGGTTTCAGCTCCTTTTGAAAGAGTCTGAGGACTAATATGACACTTATATAAACTTTGTGACAGAGATGGGAAAAATTTTCTGTCCAGACTCCAAACGTAGTTCGAAATGCGTACTCCAATAATATGGCGCCACATGTGCTACATCGTGGAGGTTATTTCAGAGTCATTGAACCAGAACCGCGGATCCTATTTCGGGATTATTGAAGAAAAACGCATATATTCGACTTTAATAACCCCAAAATAATTTGTGGTTCCACTTTAATAATCCCGAAATAACATCGCGGAGGTTATTCGAGGTTATTGATGTGAAATATATGAATTTCTCTTCAATAACCCTGAAATAACACAAAAATAACCCCGAAATAACCTCCTTGAGTCCGCGGTTCCATTTTAATATTTTCTTAGGTGGGCTTGATATAGCACACATAGCGGTATATTACTGAGAGTCTGCATGTAGAGCTACGTCCAGAGTCTTTATAGAAAATTTTTCCACAAAGATGACCTCTTACAAAGAGTTTCAACACCATTTTGAACTTCTCTCTTTATAGATATATATTTCTTATATATGATGATACACACCCCTGCTAAAATCACCCTTTCAGCACAGAAATGGAGAAAAAGGAAAAGTCAGCTTGAGAACTTACAATGGAGCCTGAGGAGAACTTGTATTCGAAAATGAATTTGCCATTGAGAGAGTAATCAATGAAGGGACCAAGAATTAAAAGGGAAAGAGCCTGTATTGAAGCTGTTTTGCTAAGCAGTTCAAAAGAGCCAATTGAATACTTCTTCTGTAAAGAGCCAATAGACTGCACAACAAGAAAGAAAAAGACTAATAATGAGCAGACTTGTTGTATATGGAAAACAAAAAAAAGCAAGGTTAGGACTGCAGAGGTACTTGGTATAACTGAAATTTATCAGAAAACTCAATCCATATCTGGTTAGAGTTTCATCTCCACGCCCCAAACTATTTTACGAAGAACAGCAATGCAATAATATACAAGATGCAGGCCTTTTCGGGTGCTGAATTACTTCAATGAAATGACTACTGAATTATCATTTGTGTCCATTTTTTAGTATTTTTATTTTTATTTTTTCATCAAAAGAAACGTTTGCCTAACTTAAAGGTTTGGCAAGTGCCAATTAGAAAGTGTACGCAATTTTGTGCATTTTATCACAGATTTACATCAGAAACCACCTTATCATTGAGGCATGATTAAGGCTTGATTAAGAAAATAAGCTGGAATTTTACATATTAATTGGGTCAATTAGCATAATAATAAAAAGTCCAATATATACTAAGTCAATTAAGTTATGATACTAAGAATATTCAAGTTAATTGTTATGAAGTTCATAATTACATTCAGTAGCGCACAATCTTAAAGATTTTTCAAGCTATTTTAGTAACATTGAAGATTTTTTTTTCAAGAGATAGAAGTATTGTTTGGTTTCTTAAGAATTGAATTTTTTGGAATAAGATTAATAGAATATGCTTAATTATTTTGATAAAGTGTTACAAGGTATTAGGCATCCACAATGAACAATTCCGAACAAAACCTGAGCTTAGGATCAATTAGAAAATAAACAAGACCGTGGAATAACAGTATCACAACAATTTGATAAAAAACAGAACAAAAATTAAAACAGAAACACAATCAAAGCACTGGAAAAACACACGAGAATTTACGTGGAAAAATCTGAGAACGAAAAAAAACCACGAAGTCATACCACCAAAAATTTTCACTAAGAAATTCAAAATGTTTTACAAAGAAAACACAAGTTTTTTCTCCACACATAAATAAAACTTACATGACTCGCTCCACAATCTTCCCTCTCCGATTCGACGTAAAAATCATGTTGAATCACTGAAATCCACCTCTTCGACAGTAATCACTTTTATAGGGATGCTCATTGAAGAATACCAAACGAAGATACAATAAACCCTACCTTACACTGCTAGAAATCGGGATTAAAAACCATATCCCGACTTCAACTGCTTCTGGAGCATATGCACCCGACCTTGGCACCTATGCGCCAATCTCTCGGGAAACATGAGATTCCTCTGTTGTGCCCGCCTTAAAGTGGGCGCATATGCGTCCAAAACAGACACATATGCGCCGACTCCTCTGTTCGAGCAGAACCTAAGTGGGTGCATAAGCGTTCACAACCCGAAGCATATGCGCCGTGTGCCTCGTGCTTAGTCTCCACAGCCCAACAATCTCCCACTTGGAGAATATAGCACCGAGCACTAGCCCTCTGTACCTGCACCTCCATTTGAATCGATTTGATAGTCACGTATCATGGTGTAGCTCACTCCCGGTCTCAACCTTCATGAAAATCAACTTAAGCCAAGCATAGCTTTCGTTTCTCAATAGTCATCACCTGAGTTGGATGTGTTTCGTCCTGACATGAAAAGCAACATTCTTAGCAAAATTAATCAAACTCATACTATCATTGTAGAGTTTTCTAATTCGCTGCTCTTTGCCCAATTCTGCTATGAATTCTATAGCCAAATCATCTCCTTGCTAGCATCAGTGATAGCAACATATTCGGTCTCTGTAGTTGAAAATGCAACAAACTTCTGCAGCCTATAAACCCAACTCACCGTTGTGTTCCCCAATGTAAAGATACATCCCGTTGTACTTTTCCTACTATCCACATCTCATGACAGATCAAAATCTACATAACTTTTTAGATTGATCCTTACACTTTTATAGCAATGTGCCCTGTTGACTATTCCCCTCAAATACCTGAGAATTCATTTTACCGCTTCCTAATGATGCCTGCCTGGATTGCTCATGTACCTGTTGACCACTTTCACTGCACACGCAATAGTTGGTCTGGTACAAATCATCACATTCATCAAACTTCCAACTGCTGAAGCATAAGAAGTTCTTTTCATCTGTGTTTGCTTTGCTTCAGAGTTAGGCGATAGCTCCTTAGATAGTTTGAAGTGACTTGCCTCACTCATGTTGAACCTCTGTAATATCTTCTTAACATACATCGCCTGAAACAACTTCAGTGTTCTTGCACTCTTGTCTGCTGATTCTCATTCTGAGGATTATCTTGGATTGACCTAAATGCTTCATCTCGAAGACCTAAATACTTCGTGTTCTTACACTCTTGTCTTCAGTGTTCTTGCCGTCGGCGGGCTTCTGAAGAATTTTGTCCTGTAGTCTCGAGAAAAACTCGTCGTCGGCAAGGTCGAGGGCGCCGTCGGCGGCCTAGTTCAATTCTCCACATTTTTGTCCTTTTCGCTCCAAATTCGCTCATTTTTGCATATTTTTGCTCCAATGACCCTAATTCATCATTCCTGCAACAAAACATCAAAAATTATTTCTTTATAATAACATCAAAAACAGTATAAAATAAGTATGAAAATCTCAACATATTTTTCTTTGGTCATCAACCAAGAAGAAAGAGATTCGAATTTTGACGTCTATGAAGGATGTTGATGCTGCAGAGTTTAAGCACAAAGCGATTGAGGACTTCAAGAAGTCATTTGAGTTCAAGACTATCATACGAGAGTGTGTCCAAGAGGTTCATGATCGAGTCTTTATGTTGATACTGCAGAGTTTAAGCACAAAGCGATTGAGGACTTCAAGAAGTCGTTTGAGTTCAAGACTATCATACGAGAGTGTGTCCAAGAGGTTCATGATCGAGTCTTTATGTTGAAGCGAAGGAGCAGCAAAAGTGGTTCACTGAGAAAGGATTAATTAAGGGTTTCCTGAAGGAGAGTCGAGCGACGCAATGTCAAATTGGATTGTCGTAGAGGGGCTCACTCCTAGCCAAGCTTCAGAGGATACTCCCTTAGATTCTGATAGTGAGGACATCGAAAGTGAATTGAAGAAGGTGTTCTCCAACGATGACGAGGGGGCAGAGGAGAATGTTGACTTTGATTAGTGTTCCACTCTTCCTTATGTGCTTGTAGTGTATTTGTTTTTGTCTAGTTGTTCAAACCACACAGATGTAGTCATTATTTTCAAATTTTGTCAAACTGACTTTGTATGAGCGATACATGTTGATTATCTTATTTAGTTATTTATTTTTTTTTTTACTATTTGTCCCCCGAGTAATTTTTTTGTGATAATGTTGAAATATGTTTTCTTCTCATACCGCAGTGGATACAAGATATTATTTAGAAGTTCTAGTATGTGAGGAGGTTATCATGGCGATAAATCACCAGTGGCCTTCGACTTGTATGAGATTTTACATCAGAGTATTACTCAATGATGTTAACTTATATGGGAGAAATAAATGTAAGTCCACCGAGTACTTTTTAACCTATCCGAGGTTGTCTGTTGGAGCATTGCTCCCTTACAAACCTGTGTGGAATGGATCATGTGTAGTCCACCAAAGATTGTTAACCTATCCAGAGTTATTTATCAGAGTAAAAACTCTGTCTCCTCATCATCGTTGGAGAAAACCTTCTTTAATTCACTTTCGATGTGCTCACAGCTAGAATCTAAGGGAGGATCCTCTGAATTTTGGTTGGGAGTTAGCCCCTCCACGACAATCCAGGTTTGACGTTACGTCGCTTGACTTCCCTTTAGAAAACCCTGGATGAATCATTCCACAGTAAACTGCTTTTGTTGCTCCTTTGCCTCAACATGAAGTACTCGGTCATGAGCCTCTTAGACATGACCTCGTATGATAGTCTTGGAGTCAAGCGAGTTCTTGAAGTCCTCGACCGTTTTGTGCTTAACCTCTGCAGCATCAACATCCTTCACAGACCTCAAAATTTGGATCCCTTCCTCCTGGTCTAACACCATCAACTCAAGGGCTTTCACGCTCTTATTACTTTTACTAAGATCGGCTCTTGCCTCCACCAAGCCTTCGAGTTCTCTCAGATCTTGAAGCTGCAACGAGAAAAAAAGTTGTCATTGTTGAGAGTTATGTCCTACACTTTGTCAGCCTTGGAAATTTTTAACCTTAACAACTTCGGAGTTCCAGTTCCTCAGAGCAATCCTAGCCCGATGTGAATTCCCACCATATTATCCATCTAGAAGAAAAAAAGTCTGAGTCAGATAGATGAAATGATCATACAGTAGAAAAAGATAAAAGAAACATACAAAGCTCACAGGCTCCAAGAGCCCAGTACATTCATGAGACTACACATTCTAAGAAATATGAATAGTCGAAGGACTGAGCAGAGACTTTCGCAATTCTTTAACACTCTTTTGTTGTCTCTGAGGAAGTACTTTACAGTCACCATTCATTGGGAGCCGCTTTAAGGATACTATGGGGGCTCGCTCGGAATGTCCCTTCTTAAATCTTTTTAATATTATAGCCATGGATCGTTCGATATGGGGGGATGAAAGTTTGGCCATGAACAATAATTCCTCGCCCACAAATTCATGAATTTATTACGTCTCGAACAACATCTCCTTAACGTCAAAAAATTCTAACATCTGGAGTATTCCATCATCAGCAGTCAGAAGAGAGGCAGACAACTGTACTGTTGGAACATTCATCGCCTCTCACGAAAGCAAAGAAGAATCTCACAGACCATTACCTTACCAGTTTCTTCAAGCGAAAATTTAACGTATTATGCTTAAACATCACACGATCATGCGTGTCATTAAAAAACCCACACAACCTCAGTAAAATTGTCGGCTTTAACGTCAACCCGTGACTAATGAAGAAAACAGTCAACCCGATAATGACTGTCACCACCCGACAAAACAACTGAGAAACACAAACTCTGAATGCCTCCATAGGTGTCGATGGAAATCATAGGCCAGCAGCTCTCAAGGCTACCTCATGAACAATAATATACCTAGAAGGAGGAGAATATGTGCGATCGGTTAAAGTGGGTAATTTTACCACCATATCATTCGGGAAGTAACACTTCTTTCGAAACAAAATCAACTCGCTCTCCATCAGAATTGATGCCACATCCTCCAAGTTCTGACCTTCTATTGTTTTTTGGCGGAACAAGGTTCTCCAGTTGTCGACATTTCTGCAATGCAAAAAAAGATCTCATTGCTCGCTTGCTACGTAGAATGATGACGATTTTGCTCTTCGTCACAACAAGAAAGAAGATCCCGTTGCTCATTTGCTACGCAGGACATAGATGAATTTCCTCTTAACTGCAATGCAAGAAGACTTTCTTCTTCAGAAAAATCTTACTAGCTGAAGGCTCCACTCTTCACTCTTTTCCTCTCTTTCTCCTCCTTGTCCTCACTTGTGGCTCTTCCTCTCATCTATGACCTCTATTTATAAGCGTAGAGGTCTAACATTAAAAAAAAACTCATTAAAATAGAAAAACGACTTATTAGAAGAAAAAAAATAATCATTAAAAGTAAAAAAATAATAGCTTATTAACACAGTTTATTTGAAAAAAATAAAAATATAAAATATAAGAAATAAAATAAAAGTTTTTTTAATTCCAATCACTGTCTTACTAGCTTTCAACACACTTTAGTTTTTATTTCAACCGATTTAGTTTTTAGTTCAGTCGATTTAACTTTTATATTTAACTTTTATTTCAGTTTTTTTTATTTTAACAAGCTGATTTAGCTTTTATTTTAGTCGGTTTAGCTTTTATTTCAGCAGGTCGGTTTACCTTTTATTTCAGTTTATTATTTCAGTCTGCTTTAGCTTATATTTCAGTCGGTTTAGTTTTTAATTCAGTCAGTTTAGCTTTTATATTTAGCTTTTATTTCAGTAGGCCGATTTAGTTTTTTTTTCAGTTGTCTTAGCTTTTATTTCAGTTGTTTTAGTTTTTATTTGAGCTTTTATTTAAGCCCAGCCCCCAGCCGGTGATTTGAACATTCTTTTATTTCTGTCGGTCTGCCTTCCAGTTTCCCGCCGACCCAATTTGAATACAGCGATAACCCACAAAAAGCAGCCGACGATCCGTTTAGCTGCCCAATAAGTGGGGCAGCGTTGGCCTACAAGCCCGAAAGTTGACCCGATAAAAAAAGTATATTTTTAAATTTTTGCCTAGTATCAGATTTGAGTCTACGCCTTTTAGGGTTGTCAATTTGGCTCGTTGTTCGTGAACAGCTCGTGTTCGGCTCGTTAAGCAGCTCGTGTTCGGCTCTTTCGTTAAGCCTAACGAGCCGAACACGAGCAATTTTTTAAGCTCGAAATGTAAACGAGCCAAACACGAGCAACGGTTTGTTCGCTCGTCGAGTAACAGTTTGTTCGCTCGTGTTCAGCTCGAAATGGCTCGAAAAAAAAAAATTATATAACTTTTTATATAACAATATATTACATATATTATTTATATNTGAAAAAGCTCTAGATCTGGATATTTTCGGACAACGAAATTGAGCTCACTCGAAAATAGGGGGCAACTGATACGCTACCAACAAATTTTCATTATCCAACACGAATCTCGAGGCAATGCTTTGAGCAAGAAACATTCAAACTTCAATTAAAAGCCATCCGAGCTCTAATTTCGACAAACTATAGTCAAATTAATCGACTTGATGAGACAGACCCAATGATATTAAAATTAGTCCAATCCAAGTCAATTCGAGCCCTGATCAAGTCATCAAACCAATTTAGAAGTCTTTCGGACATATTTGTAAGGGTAAACGAATATTGAATTCAATTAGTTCATAATCGAATTGAGTATCTTGACAAAAAGAATCGAACTAGCCCAAGATTGCTCAATTCTGACATCCTTAAGACATCTAAATGGTCATCAAACGTCATCTAATCGAAGAAAGCTCTCCGGACCATCCGATCAAAATGACTCATATTCGTGTATTAATTACACCCAGAACGCTATAAATAAAGCCCCACCCATCTCCTGAGGAGGAGTGTGTATTACGTCAGGACTCTGAACGTAGAGGTACATTCAGATTCCAATAGTGGCTGTGTTACAGAATTATCCCGATATGTTATAGGAATATTTCATCAGCGTTATTTGTAAAAAATAAAGTGTTATTCGAGTATTATGTGATGTTACTCGATTACTTTATAATATTATTAGAATATTCCCCCGCATTACTTGATTTGGGGGTGTATTATTTGACACATTCCCTATGTTATTTTAATTTTCATCACGTTATTGGAATAACACAGCCCCAAATTAACTAACGTGGGGGGATATTCTAATAACATTTTATTTTCCACAAATAACATTGATGCAATATTCCTATAACACAACGAGATAATTCTACAACACGGCGATTATTACAATCCGAACGTAGCTCTACGTTCGGAGTCCTGACGTAATATTTTTTTTTATGATGAGGAAGACTTGAGGCTTGAGAGAGAACTTGAAGCTTTGAAAATAAGCTGAAGTCCAGCATCATCCCTGTCATCATCGATCGATGTAGACTGTCGATCACCGCCGACCGCCATTGACCACTGTTAATCATCGTCGATCACCACCGACCGAAAGTAGTAAGTTGACGTTGTAGCTTGAAAAAACTAGTAACTATTTCGCGTATGTGGATTCTGAATTTTTTATAACCGGGTCAAATCCAGTGATTTTTTTACTTTTACGGGTTTTTCTACATAAAAGTTTTTGTCGTCATTACAGGTTATTTTCTTTCACCTGAGTGTGTGTTGAATTCCCGTACAACGCTAAAACGATGATTCATTACTCTAACAATATGAATTTTNGCTGGAATTTTACATATTAATTGGGTCAATTAGCATAATAATAAAAAATCCAATATATACTAAGTCAATTAAGTTATGATACTAAGAATATTCAAGTTAATTGTTATGAAGTTCATAATTACATTCAGTAGCGCACAATCTTAAAGATTTTTCAAGCTATTTTAGTAACATTGAAGATTTTTTTTTCAAGAGATAGAAGTATTGTTTGGTTTCTTAAGAATTGAATTTGTTGGAATAAGATTAATAGAATATGCTTAATTATTTTGATAAAGTGTTACAAGGTATTAGGCATCCACAATGAACAATTCCGAACAAAACCTGAGCTTAGGATCAATTAGAAAATAAACAAGACCGTGGAATAACAGTATCACAACAATTTGATAAAAAACATAACAAAAATTAAAACAGAAACGCAATCAAAGCAACTGGAAAAACACACGAGAATTTACGTGGAAAAATCAGAGAACGAGAAAAAACCACGAAGTCATACCACCAAAAATTTTCACTAAGAAACTCAAAATGTTTTACAAAGAAAACACAAGTTTTTTCTCCACACATAAATAAAACTTACAAGACTCGCTCCACAATCTTCCCTCTTCGATTCGACGTAAAAATCATGTTGAATCACTGAAATCCACCTCTTCGACACTCATCACCTTCATAGGGATGCTCGTTGAAGAATACCAAACGAAGATACAATAAACCCTACCTTACACCGCTAGAAATCGGGATTAAAAACCATATCACGACTTTAACTGCTTCTGGAGCATATGCACCCGACCTTGGCACCTATGCGCCAATCTCTCGGGAAACATGAGATTCCTCTGTTGTGCCCGCCTTAAAGTGGGCGCTTATGCGTCCAAAGCAGACACATATGCGCCGGCTTCTCTGTTCAAGCAGCACCTAAGTGGGCGCATAAGCGTTCACAACCCGAAGCATATGCGCCATGTGCCTCATGCTTAGTCTCCACAGCCCAACAATCTCCCACTTGGAGAATATAGCACCGAGCACTAGCCCTCTGTGCCTGCACCTCCATTTGAATCGACTTGATAGTCACGTATCATGGTGTAGCTCACTCCCGGTCTCAACCTTCATGAAAACCAACTGAAGCCAAGCATAGCTTCCGTTTCTCAATAGTCATCACCTGAGCTGGATGCGTTTCGTCCTGGCATGAAAAGCAACATTCTTAGCAAAATTAATCAAACTCATACTATCATTGTAGAGTTTTCTAATTCGCTGCTCTTTGCCCAATTCTGCTATGAATTCTATAGTCAAATCATCTCCTTGCTAGCATCAGTGATAGCAACATATTCGGCCTCTGTAGTTGAAAATGCAACAAACTTCTGCAGCCTATAAACCCAACTCACCGTTGTGTTCCCCAATGTAAAGATACATCCTGTTGTACTTTTCCTACTGTCCACATCTCATGACAGATCTAAATCTACATAACTTTTTAGATTGATCCTTACACTTTCATAGCAATGTGCCTTGTTGACTATTCCCCTCAAATACCTGAGAATTCATTTTACTGCTTCCTAATGATGCCTGCCTGGATTGCTCATGTACCTGTTGACCACTTCCACTGCACATGCAATAGTTGGTCTGGTACAAATCATCACATTCATCAAACTTCCAACTGCTGAAGCATAAGAAGTTCCTTTCATCTGTGTTTGCTCTGCTTCAGAGTTAGGCGATAGCTCCTTAGATAGTTTGAAGCGACTTGCCTCACTCATGTTGAACCTCTGTAATATCTTCTTAACATACATTGCCTGAAACAACTTCAGTGTTCTTGCACTCTTGTTTGCTGATTCTCATTTCGAGGATTATCTTGGATTGACCTAAATGATTCATCTCGAAGACCTAAATACTTCAGTGTTCTTGCACTCTTGTCTTCAGTGTTCTTGCCATCGGCGGGCTTCTGAAGAATTTTGTCCTGTAGTCTCGAGAAAAACTCGTCGTCAGCGGGGTCGAGGGCGCCGTCGGCGGCCTAGTTCAATTCTCCACATTTTGGTCCTTTTCACTCCAAATTCGCTCCTTTTGGCATCTTTTTGTTCCAATGACCTTAATTCATCATTCCTGCAATAAAATATCAAAAATATCTTTCTTTAAAGTGCAATAACATCAAAAACAGTATAAAATAAGTATGAAAATTTCAACATATTTTCCTTTGGTCATCAACCCAGAAGGAAGAGATTCGAATTTTGACGTTTATGAAGGATGTTAATGTTGCAGAGTTTAAGCACAAAGCGATTGAGGACTTCAAGAACTCGTTTGAGTTCAAGACTATCATAGGAGAGTGTGTCCAAGAGGTTCATGATCGAGTCTTTATGTTGAAGCAAAGGAGCAGCAAAAGTGGTTCACTGAGAAAGGATTAATTAAGGGTTTCCAGAAGGGGAGTCGAGCGACGCAATGTCAAATTGGATTGTCGTAGAGGGGCTCATTCCTAGCCAAGCTTCAGAGGATACTCCCTTAGATTCTGATAGTGAGGACATCGAAAGTGAATTGAAGAAGGTGTTCTCCAACGATGACGAGGGGGCAGAGGAGAATGTTGACTTTGATTAGTGCTCTACTCTTCCTTATGTGCTTGTAGTGTATTTGTTTTTGTCCAGTTGTTCAAACCCCACAAATGTAGTCATTATTTTCAAATTTTGTCAAAATGATGAGCGATACATGTTGATTATTATATTTAGTTATTTGTTTTTTTTTTTTTACTATTTGTCCCCCGAGTATTTTTTTTGTGATAATGTTGAAATATGTTTTCTTCTCATACCGCAGTGGATACAAGATATTATTTAGAAGTTCTAGTATGTGAGGAGGTTATCATGGTGATAAATCACCAGTGGCCTTCGACTTGTATGGGGTTTTACATCAGAGTATTACTCAATGATGTTAACTTATATGAGAGAAACCAATGTAAGTCCATCGAGTACTTTTTAACCTATCTGAGGTTGTCTGTTGGAGCATTGCTCGCTTACAAACATGTGTGGAATGGATCATATGTAGTCCACCAAAGATTGTTAACCTATTCAGAGTTATTTATCGGAATAAAAACTCTGTCTCCTCATCATCGTTGGAGAACACCTTCTTTAATTCACTTTCGATGTGCTCACAGCTAGAATCTAAAAGAGGATCCTCTGAAGTTTGGTTGGGAGTTAGCCCCTCCACGACAATCCAGATTCGCCGTTGCGTCGCTTGACTTCCCTTTAGAAAACCCTGGATGAATCATTCCACAGTAAACCGCTTTTGTTGCTCCTTTGCCTCAACATGAAGTACTCGGTCATGAGCCTCTTGGACATGACCTCGTATGATAGTCTTGGAGTCAAGCGAGTTCTTGAAGTTCTCGACCGCTTTGTGCTTAACCTCTGCAGCATCAACATCCTTCACAGACCTCAAAATTTGGATCCCTTCCTCCTGGTCTAACACCGTCAACTCAAGGGCTTTCACGCTCTTATTACTTTCACTAAGATCGGCTCTTGCCTCCACCAATGCCTTCGAGTTCTCTCAGATCTTGAAGCTGCAACGAGAAAAAAGTTGTCATTGTTGAGAGTTATGTCCTACACTTTGTCAGCCTTGGAGATTTTTAACCTTAATAACTTCGGAGTTCCAGTTCCTCAGAGTAGTCCTAGCCCCATGTGAATTCCCACCATATTATCCATCTAGAAGAAAAGAAGTCTGAGTTAGATAGATGAAATGATTATACAGTATAAAAAGATAAAAGAAACATACAAAGCTCACAGGCTCCAAGAGCCCAGTACATTCATGAGACAACACATTCTAAGAAATATGAATAGTCGAAGGACTGAGCAGAGACTTCCGCAATTCTTTAACACTCTTTTGTTGTTTCTGAGGGAGTACTTTACAGTCACCATTCATTGGGAGCCGCTTTAAGGATACTATGGGGGCTCGCTCGGAATGTCCCTTCTTAAATCTTTTTAATATTATAGCCATGGATCGTTCGATATGGGGGGATGAAAGTTTGGCCATGAACAATAATTCCTCGCCCACAAATTCATGAATTTATTACGTCTCGAACAACATCTCCTTAAAGTCAAAAAATTATAGCATCTGCAGTATTCCATCATCAGCAGCCAGAAGAGGGGCAGACAACTGTTGGAACATTCATCGCCTCTCACGGAGGCAAAGAAGAATCTCACAGACCATTATCTTACCAGTTTCTTCAAGCGAAAATTTAACGTATTATGCTTAAACATCACACGATCATGCGTGTCATTAAAGAGCCCACATAACCTCACTAAAATTGTCGGCTTTAACGTCAACCCATGACTCATGAAGAAAACAGTCAACCCGATAATGAGTGTCACCACCCGACAAAACAACTGAGAAACACAAACTCTGAACGCCTCCATAGGTGTCGATGGAAATCATAGGCCAGAGGCTCTCAAGGCTACCTCATGAACAACAATATACCTAGGAGGAGAATATGTGCGATCGGTTAAAGTCGGTAATTTTACCACCATATCATTCGGGAAGTAACACTTCTTTTGAAACAAAATCAACTCGCTCTCCATCAGAATTGACGCCACATCCTCCAAGTTCTGACCCTTCTATTGTTTTTTGGCGGAACAAGGTTCTCCAGTTGTCGTCATTTCTGCAATGCAAAAAAAGATCTCATTGCTCGCTTACTACGTAGAATGATGACGATTTTGCTCTTCGTCACAACAAGAAAGAAGATCCCGTTGCTCGTTTGCTACGCAGGACATGGATGAATTTCCTCTTAACTGCAATGCAAGAAGACTTTCTTCTTCAGAAAAATCTTACTAGCTGAAAGCTCCACTCTCCACTCTTTTCCTCCCTTTCTCCTCCTTGTCCTCACTTGTGGTTCTTCCTCTCATCTATGACCTCTATTTATAAGCGTAATAAGAGGTCTAACATTAAAAAGAGCTCATTAAAATAGAAAAACGACTTATTAGAAGAAAAAAAATAATCATTAAAAGTAAAAAAAATAATAGCTTATTAACAGAAAAAAATAGCAGTTCATTAGAAGAAAAAAAAAAGAACAACATATTAAAAAAACAACAACTTATTTAAAAAAAAAACAGTTTATTTGAAAAAAATAAAAAATATTAAATATAAGAAATAAAATAAAAGTTTTCTTAATTCCAATCATTGTCTTACTAGCTTTCAGCACACTTTAGCTTTTATTTCAGCCGATTTAGTTTTTAGTTTAGTCGATTTAACTTTTATATTTAACTTTTATTTCAGTTTTTTTTTATTTTAACAAACTGATTTAGCTTTTATTTCAGTCGGTTTAGCTTTTATTTCAACAGGTCGGTTTACCTTTTATTTCAGTTTATTCTTTCAGTCTGCCTTAGCTTTTATTTCAGTCGGTTTAGTTTCTAATTCAACTAGTTTAGCTTTTATATTTAGCTTTTATTTCAGTAGGCCAATTCAGGTTTTTTTTCAGTTGTCTTAGCTTTTATTTCAGTTGTTTTAGTTTTTATTTGAGCTTTTATTTAAGCCCAGCCNTATGTATGACAAAAATGAAAAAGCTCTAGATCTGGATATTTTCGGACGACAAAATTGAGCTCGCTCGAAAATAGGGGGCAACCGATACGCCACCAACAAATTTTCATTATCCAACACGAATTTCGAGGCAATCCTTTGAGCAAGAAACATTCAAACTTCAATTAAAAGCCATCCGAGCTGTGATTTCAACAAACTATAGTCAAATTAATCGACTTGATGAGACAGACCCAATGATATTAAAATTAGTCCAATCCGAGTCAATTCGAGCCCTGATCAAGCCATCAAACCAATTTGGAAGTCTTTCGGACATATTTGTAAGGTTAAACGAATATTGAATTCAATTAGTTCATAATCGAATCGAGTATCTCGACAAGAAGAATCGAACTAGCCCAAGATTGCTCAATTCTGACATCCTTAAGACATCTAAATGGTCATCAAACGTCATCTAATCGAAGAAAGCTCTCCGGACCATCCGATCAAAATGACTCATATTCGTGTATTAATTACACCCAGAACGCTATAAATAGAGCCCCACCCCTCTCATGAGGAGGAGTGTGTATTACGTCAGGACTCCGAACGTAGAGGTACATTCAGATTCCAATAGTGGCTGTGTTACAGAAATATCCCGATGTGTTACAGGAATATTCCATCAGCGTTATTTGTAAAAAATGAAGTGTTATTCGAGTATTATGTGATGTTATTCGATTACTTTACAATGTTATTGGAATATTCCTCCACATTACTTGATTTGAGGGTGTGTTATTCGACACATTCCCTATGTTATTTTAATTTTCATCATGTTATTGGAATAACACAACCCCAAATTAACTAACGTGGGGGGATATTCTAATAACATTTTATTTTCCACAAATATCGTTGATGCAATATTCCTATAACACAACGAGATAATTCTACAACACGGAACGTAGCTCTACGTTCGGAGTCCTGACGTAATATTTTTTCTATGATGAGGAAGACTTGAGGCTTGAGAGAGAACTTGAAGCTTTGAAAATAAGCTGAAGTCCAACATCATCCCTGCCTCATCGATCGCTGTAGGCCGTCGATCACCGTCGACCGCCATTGACCACTGTTAATCATCGTCGATCACCACCGACCGAAAGTAGTAAGTTGACGTTGTAGCTTGAAAAAACTAGTAACTATTTCCCGTATGTGGATTCCGAATTTTTTATAACCGGGTCAAACTCAGTGATTTTTTTATTTTTACGGGTTTTTCTACATAAAAGTTTTTGTCGTCATTACAAGCTATTTTCGTTCACCTGAGTGTGTGTTGAATTCCCGTACAACGCTAAAACGATGATTCATTACTCTAACAATATGAATTTTCTAGCATACATCAATGATCAAAACTATTGTTATTAAAGAAATTATAATTATAAATATGCTTTTGATGTTGCATTAGATGCAACTGAAGATTTATGGTAACAATATGATTCTGCATGTAATGTTATTGAATTAGCAACTACACCTGTTGTTAAAAAATTGAATAAAAAAAGAAGAATAAATTAATTAATTAAATAAAAACCCTTAGAAAGTCCTAACTGTTCGTAGCCCAGGCCCAAGCTGCACGGGTCGGAACGGAAGACTTCTCTCGCCCGAAAATCCTCTCGTTCTTCCTCTGCTCTTCGAAGAATCCTCTCCTCTCTCGATTCTCTCGCGAGAGAGTCGTGATTACCGGAAACCAACGACGGGATTGTCGACCTACAGAGCCGCGAAACTCCCATCTTTCTTCATCCTTTTTCCCTACATTGCGAATCGAGCGTTGTTTCTCCGCTTGGCAATCGTCTTCTCGCAATACAGTTGCAATTAGGGCAAGCAGGGAAAGCAAGGATTAGATCGCAGTGCACAAAGAAGCCCTTCGCCTCCTCCATCCACTCTCTCTCTATACTCTCCGGCGGTTTTGGGTGAAGCAGGAATCCATCGCTCCGTTAATCGGATACTCCTTCTGGAAGTGGAATCCCTTTTCTGCAAGATTTTGGAAATAGTAGTGCTACTGTGGATAGAGCGGACTTACTGTGAAGGTTCCCTTTCTTCTGATTTTTGGATGAAGACTTCTGGTGCTCCAAACAGTGACCTTGATGAGCATCTAGATGAGGCAGAGCCATGATTTTCCTATAAATTCTTCATCCCTGCCTGAACTAGAGATACGCCCTCCTCTGTGAGTGGTTCAGTATGTGAAGTGACGAATTGAGAGCGTCAAGAGTGGATATTAGACCTGATTTTCACGCTTTTGAATCAGAAGATTCGTACATCAAATTGATCTCCAAACACGAGGATGACAAATGTGCGAGTACCATTGCTGAATCTCTTGGAAATGCTGATGAAGAATCATCATAATTCAAGCTACAAAAGATTTTTCTGAGAGGATTTTGATGAGATGGTTGAAGATGCCATTGTTTATGAGGATATTGATGAGCAATATTATGGGCCAGAAATACAGCCGGCCACAGAAAAAGACCACTTGCTGCCAAGAAAAGAATTATTCTCTTCGGATGCAATTTATGTCTTCTTTGAGCACCAAGCTTCTATTTTTTTATGAAGAAGATTGTGACGAGGATGAAGAAACAGAAGAAGAAAAACTTTTCAAAACTTCCATTGGAGGAGAGCGCAGTACCGNCACGAATTGAGAGCATCTAGAGTGGATATTAGACCTGATTTTCACGCTTTTCAATCAGAAGATTCGTACATCAAATTGATCTCCAAACACGAGGATGACAAATGTGAGAGTACCATTGCTGAATCTCTTGGAAATGCTGATGACGAATCATCATAATTCAATCTACAAAAGCTTTTTCTGAAAGGATTTTGATGAGAAGGTTGAAGGTGCCATTGATTATGAGGATATTGATAAGCAATATGATGGGCCAGAAATACAACCGGCCACAGAAAAAGACCACTTGCTGCCAAGAAAAGAATTATTCACTTCGGATGCATTTTATGTCTTCTTTGAGCACCAAGCTTCTATTTTTGATGAAGAAGAATTGTGACGAGGATGAAGAAACAGAAGAAGAAAAACTTTTCAAAACTTCCATTGGAGGAGAGCGCAGTACCGGTCAGGCGGGGAAAGTACGAACTCGTTTGTAGAATTCTTTTAAAATTGGGGTTTCATGCTTTCCCACTAGTATGATATTGGGGTAAATGGGAAATTTTCAAAAACTTCCATTCGAGAAGAGCGCAGTGCCCTCAGGGGGGGAAATCGCGAACTCGTCTAGAGAATTGTTTTTAAAATCGAGAAGCTTTATGTTTGCAATCTAACCCAGGAACAGGAAAAACCAATTATGTCTATAGAGATTGCGGGTTAAAAGTTTAGGTTTGCTCTCCCGTTGCGTCTTTTGAGACCGCGAATTGAAAAACTTATTTTGCTGCCTAACCGTAATGTCTCGTGACAATGATCAATGAGTCTTTTGAGACAGCTGAGAAAGTTGGCATTTTCTCATGCCCCCGGGTTGTAAGCAATTTAAAAAAGTGAACTTTTGGAATTGCAATGAATTTAAATGTATGCTTTTATAATTATAAATNGAAATGCTGATGAAGAATCATCATAATTCAAGCTACAAAAAGATTTTTCTGAAAGGATTTTGATGAGAAGGTTGAAGGTGCCATTGATTATGAGGATATTGATGAGCAATATGATGGGCCAGAAATACAACCGGCCACAGAAAAAGACCACTTGCTGCCAAGAAAAGAATTATTCTCTTCGGATGCATTTTATGTCTTCTTTGAGCACCAAGCTTCTATTTTTGATGAAGAAGATTGTGACGAGTTTGAAGCAACAGAAGAAGAAAAACTTTTCAAAACCTCCATTCGAGGAGAGCGCAGTACCGGTCAGGCGGGGAAAGTACGAACTGGTTTGGAGAATTCTTTTAAATTTGGGGTTTCATGCTTTCCCACTAGTATAATATTGGGGTAAATGGGAAATTTTCAAAAACCTCCGTTCTAGAAGAGCCCACTACCCGCTATCGCGAACTCGTCTACAGAAGAACACGGAAAATCCATTACGTCTACAGAGATTGCGGGTTAAAAGTTTAGGTTTGTTCTCCCATTGCTTCTTTTGAGACAACTTATTTTGCTGCCTAACCGTAATGTCTCACTGACAATGACCAGTGAGTCTTTTGATACAGGAGTTGAGGTCGGG
Source organism: Phalaenopsis hybrid cultivar (assembly GCA_002079205.1). NCBI lineage: Eukaryota > Viridiplantae > Streptophyta > Magnoliopsida > Asparagales > Orchidaceae > Phalaenopsis > Phalaenopsis hybrid cultivar. Next base: position 701,775 of record JXCR01060577.1, read on the forward strand.
AGACTACCAAATATTCAGGTGATTTGAACTTATAAGTAATTTAAAAATGTGAACTTTTGGAATTGCAATGAATTTAAATGTATGCTTTTATAGTTATAAATAAATTAAAAGTAAAATATTTGAACTTGCAAAATGAATTGAATATGAAATATCATATATTGGGGGCTAAGTGTATAAGCTTAACTTAAATAAAATGTCATAATTGGAGGGGATAAACTTGTAAGCTTGACTGAAATATGACATATCATAAATTAGGAGGCTAACTTGAATTGAATTCCAAATTCTACAATTTTGGGGTTGAGCTTGACTTATGAAACATCACAAATTAGGGCTAGACTTGGTTGGAGCTAAGCTTAATTNCCAGTGAGTCTTTTGAGACAGCTGAGAAAGTTGGCATTCTCTCATGCCTCCAAACTGGGAGTTGACGTCGGGAGACTAGCAAATATTTAGGTGATTTGGACTTGTAAGCAATTTAAAAAAGTGAACTTTTGGAATTGCAATGAATTTAAATGTATGCTTTTATAATTATAAATAAATTAACAGTGAAATATTTGAACTTGCAAAATGAATTTAATATGAAATATCATAAATTGGGGGCTAAGTGTAAGCTTAACTTAAATAAAATATCATAATTGGAGGGGTTGAGCTTGACTGAAATATGAAATATCATAAATTAAGAGGCTAACTTGAATTGAATTCCAAATTCTATAATTTTGGGGTTGAGCTTGACTTATGAAACATCACAAATTAGGGCTAGACTTGGTTGGAGCTAAGCTTAATTAAATGTAAAATATCATAATTTGGGGCTAAGTTTAAGACATATATGTTATTTTTAAATGTTAAAATGAAGAATTAATATTTCAAACACGTCAAAGAATTTGCAACACATCTGCTAGCGAACAAAAGACGATAAAGTGCTAAAAAAAAACTTGTATGCAAACCATTNATTAAATGTAAAATATCATAATTTGGGGCTAAGTTTAAGACATAAATGTTATTTTTAAATGTTAAAATGAAGAATTAATATTTCAAACCCGTCACAAAATTTGCAACACATCTGCTAGCGAACAAAAGACAATAAAGTGCTAAAAAAAAAACTTCTATGCAAACATTTGATTTAATTCATATTTTAAAATCATATAAATGGTCTCAAGTCAACATATGCTCCAGATAAAATAACTNGAATTTGCAACACATCTGCTAGCGAACAAAAGACGATAAAGTGCTAAAAAAAAACTTGTATGCAAACCATTTGATTTAATTCATATTTTAAAATCATATAAATGGTCTCAAGTCAACATATGCTCCAGATAAAATAACTCAAATACATAGATTTAAATGTTTGTATGTGTTCCAGCCAAAATATTAAATGTTTAAATACGAGGTTCGAAAATGCTACGTGGGCTAATCGGGTCGCCTTGTCTATAAGACAGAGTTGTAAGCCACACCTAACTAATTCGATCATTCTCCNATGCTGCGTGGGCTAATCGGGTCGCCTTGTCTATAAGACAGAGTTGTAAGCCACACCTAACTAATTCGATCATTCTCCTCGTAAGGACTGAAGTTAACGAGTCTAGTAAATTTGATAAATGTCCAAATTCTAAAATAAAAATTTACAAGTCAAAATCACCTAGTCTGATCCTCCTTTTTAAAATGACAAGAGTTAACATGACTTATACCCTAAAAGTCTAAACTGACAAAATTAAATGCTCTACTTTACATGTAAATATTTTAAATGACTAATTCTCCGAAGATGGCTATGTTGATCTAAGATTTCAACCAAAGGGGTCAATCTTTTAAATAAAAAAATTTAAGGTAGTTAACTAAAGTATTCAAGTTAAAATCACCACTAAAGATTTAAAAATAAATTTCATCCACCATTCGCAGCAGTTTGTTGAAGGTGACAAACTTCTTATTGACTTCAGCTCACAAAGATTACGGTCATGGCAGCAACACGTATGTTTCTCAATAACTTTCTACCATTTGAGTTGTAAATCATAATGGTACAATTGATTAACACAAAACCATTTGTTAGCTAAGATCGACTTAAATTTGTCCCCTTAGACAAATATTCACCCTAGATCTATAAGGATCTCTTGGATGACGCAACCCATGATTGCAGAGAAAATTTTTTTTGTCAGGTTAGATCGACTATCTCCTCTAACTAATTAGATCAGGGACCACAATGACCTGAGATGACGAAACCATGACATCTTGATCAGATTTTATCTTCATTCCCTCACCAATCACTTTAAGCTTCAAGTGATAAACTTTCACAATTTAAAATCCTAAGTATGTTGTTATTGTATGTTGAATATTCAATTCTTAATAACTAACATGAATAAAAAGTGTTCTCTCGTTATTGGAGGGGTTATTAACCCTAGAGGCTTGTGCCTATGGGAAACCTCGAACCCCATATCAAAAAGTCCTCGCAAAATGAAGGTGAAATCTTTGGGTGGTATCTTATCTACTATTCAATTTACCTTCTGAAAATTTGATCCTCCAAAGTTCTCTCTCACAACAAAAAAAACAAAACAAATGCAGAGAGTTCATGGGGAACGATCAAATTTTTCAGAGTCCACAACACCTAAATTAGAACATGGTCATGAACTTGACCTATATTTGAGCAAGAGTTTGAATATGACTCAAAATCTAACAATGAGAAATGATATCATATTTGCACATGAATTTCTAATTGAAACTAGATCCATGATTGAATTTGAAAGATGAGCAAATTTTGTCCACTTAATATAACATTGGACAAAGTTCTTAATGAAATTATCTCCATGAAAATTATAAATTTTATCTTTATTTTTATTTTATTTTATTTTTTGTTTGACAAAACTGTCTTTTGTCTGTTTTTTTAAAATTGTAGTTGAAACTTGTGTTTTTCCATCGGACCTGACTATCTGTGGTGGTTGTTAGAAAGCTATAGTTTGACTTTTATTTTATTTCATTTTATTTTGATTTTTTTTAATAACCATCGTAGTTTTTTGAACAACAACTTCCTAAAACTGCTTCTTCAAACAATTGCAACCGTCCTAAACAAACCCTAAATCTTCATCTATCTAACTAAATTATAAAGTAATTCATAATGAAAAATCATATAAGCCATTCAGATCAGTTTTCTTTAGAAAAGTTGTTCATCCATAGGACAAGCATGTTATATTTATATGATTTGGTTATTATGAGAAGAAATCTTAATAGAACTTGTCAAACATTAAATTTAATTTTTCTTCATCTTCTCTTCTAAGAATTAGTTGTAGTGTATTCTTTACGAAGCATATTGTTATTTTAGCATTAACTCATCATGCATAAGAAAATAACGTATCATTCATTATTTATCTGCATGATGTGCATGAAATTATTCATAGAAAATTTTATTTTAATAAAGACAATTATAAGTCTAACGAAGATGTGAATTAGAGATGTTTTGAAATTCAAACTTTGTGATAGAGTTATAATTCATCTAAACCCGAAAGAGTTTCTTACAAGAATCCTTAGAAACTAGAAAAATGGATGAACTCAATCATGAATTAATGAATTGGAATGAAAGCATAAGTTAGAAATACCACCAATTTTAGTGTTAGTTCAATTTTTATTAAATATGATTCGACCTATATCATGAATTATCAATTAATAAATTATATTCTTCTCTTTTTCCATATCATTCTCTATGATTCAAAAATCCAACATATCATTTATATAACTCTAAAATTTTCATATTTATCTTAATTTTGAATTTATTATTGTAGATCAATTCTAAGTACATTATTGATGGTGGATNGTCCCCTTAGACAAATATTCACCCTAGATCTATAAGGATCTCTTGGACGACGCAACCCATGATTGCAAATAAAATTTTTTTTGTCAGGTTAGATCGACTATCTCCTCTAACTAATTAGATCAGGGACCACAATGACCTGAGATGACGGAACCATGACATCTTGATCAGATTTTATCTTCATTCCCTCACCATTCGCTTTAAGCTTCAAGTGATAAACTTCACAATTTAAAATCCTAAGTATATTGCTATTGTATGTTGAATATTCAATTCTTAATAACTAACCTGAATAAAAAGTGTTCTCCCGTTATTGGAGGGGTTATTAACCCTAGAGGCTTGTGCCTATGGAAAACCTCGAACCCCATATCAAAAAGTCCTCGCAAAATGAATGTGAAATCTTTGGGTGGCATCTTATCTACTATTCAATTTTCCTTCTGAAAATTTGATCCTCCAAAGTTCTGTCTCACAACAAAAAAACAAAACAATTGCAGAGAGTTCATGGGGAGCGATCAAAATTTTCAGAGTCCACAACACCTAAATTAGAACATGGTCATGAACTTGACCTATATTTAAGCAAGAGTTTGAATATGACTCAAAATCTAACAATGAGAAATCATATCATATTTGCACATGAATTTCTAATTGAAACTAGATCCATGATTGAATTTGAAAGATGAACAAATTTTGNACTCATGTGGCAATATGGTTAGTGTCTTCTTTTGTATAGGTTTAATCGAGGTTCGAATCCACACTTTACGTCTATTTTTCTCAATTTTAGTTTAACAAGTCAATTTCGAGCCGAACACGAACACAAATATTTAAATTGAGCCGAACACGAACACACTGTTCACGAGCTGATTTCGAAAACGAGCTATTTCGAACGAGCCGAACACTAGTCAAGCCTGAGCTCGCTCAAGCTCGGCTCGTTTACAGCCCTAACGCCTTTTATGATTTGAAACAAACTCTCAACCACCTGGGCTAAGTTCAATCATTTTACTATATATATATATATATATATATATATATATATATATATATATATATATATATATATATATATATGTATGTCTGACAAAAA
>JXCR01060577.1:710437-738058 GCA_002079205.1 Phalaenopsis hybrid cultivar
GAGGCTAACTTGAATTGAATTCCAAATTCTATAATTTTGGGGTTGAGCTTGACTTATGAAACATCACAAATTAGGGCTAGACTTGGTTGGAGCTAAGCTTAAATTAAATGTAAAATATCATAATTTGGGGCTAAGTTTAAGACATAAATGTTATTTTTAAATGTTAAAATGAAGAATTAATATTTCAAACCCGTCACAGAATTTGCAACACATCTGCTAGCGAACAAAAGACGATAAAGTGCTAAAAAAAAACTTGTATGCAAACCATTTGATTTAATTCATATTTTAAAATCATATAAATGGTCTCAAGTCAACATATGCTCCAGATAAAATAACTCAAATACATAGATTTAAATGTTTGTATGTGTTCCAGCCAAAATATTAAATGTTTAAATACGAGGTTCGAAAATGCTACGTGGGCTAATCGGGTCGCCTTGTCTATAAGACAGAGTTGTAAGCCACACCTAACTAATTCGATCATTCTCCTCGTAAGGACTGAAGTTAACGAGTCTAGTAAATTTGATAAATGTCCAAATTCTAAAATAAGAATTTACAAGTCAAAATCACCTAGTCTGATCCTCCTTTTTAAAATGACAAGAGTTAACAGGACTTATACCCTAAAAGTCTAAACTGACAAAATTAAATGCTCTACTTTACATGTAAATATTTTAAATGACTAATTCTCCGAAGATGGCTATGTTGATCTAAGATTTCAACCGAAGGCGTCAATCTTTTAAATAAAAAAAATTAAGATAATCAACTAAAGTATTCAAGTTAAAATCATCACTAAAGATTTAAAAATAAATTTTATCCACCAATCGCAGCAGTTTGTCGAAGATGACAAACTTCTGATTAACTTCAGCTCACAAAGATTACGGTCATGGCAGCAACACGTATGTTTCCCAATAACTTTCTACCATTTTAGTTGTAAATCATAATGGTACAATTGATTAACACAAAACCATTTGTTAGCTAAGATCGACTTAAATTGTCCCNTGCTGTGTGGGCTAATCGGGCCGCCTTGTCTCTAAGACAGAGTTGTGAGCCACACCGAACTAATTCGATCATTCTTCTCGTAAGGACTGAAGTTAACGAGTTTAGTAAATTTGACAAATGTCCAATTTCTAAAATAATAGTTTACATGTCAAAATCACCTAGTTCGATCCTCCATTTTAAAATGACAAGAGTTAACAAGGCTTATACCCTAAAAGTCTAAAGTTACAAAATTAAATGCTCTACTTTACATGTAAATATTTTAAATGACTAATTCTCCGAAAATGGCTATGTTGATCTAAGATTTCAACCGAAGACGTCAATCTTTTAAATAAAAAATTTTAAGGTAATTAACTAAAGTATTCAAGTTAAAATCACCACTAAAGATTTAAAAATAAATTTCATCCACCATTCGTAACATTTTGTCGAATGTGACAAACTTCTGATTGACTTCAACTCACAAAGATTACGGTCATGGCAGCAACACGTATGTTTCCCAATAACTTTCTACCATTTGAGTTGTAAATCATAATGGTACAATTGATTAACACAAAATCATTTGTTAGCTAAGATCGACTTAAATTTGTCCCCTTAGATAATATTCACCCCAGATCTATAAGGATCTCTTGAACAACGCAACCCATGATTGCAGAGAAATTTTTTTTTTCAGGTTGGATCGACTATCTCCTCTAATTAATTAGATCAGGGACCACAATGACCTGAGATGACGGAACCATGACATCTTGATCAAGTTTTATCTTCATTTCCTCACCATTTGCTTTAAGCTTCAAGTGATAAACGTCACAATTTAAAATCCTAATTCTACTGCTATTGTATGTTGAATATTCAATTCTTAATAACTAACCTGAATAAAAAATGCTCTCCCGTTGTTGGAGGGGTTATTAACCATAGAAGCTTGTGCCTATGAGAAACCTCGAACCACATATCAAAAAGTCCTCACAAAATGAGGGTGAAATCTCTGGGTGGTATCTTATCTACTATTCAATTTGCCTTCTAAAAATTTGATCATCCAAAGTTCTCTCTCACAACAAAAAAACAAAACAAATGCAAAAAGTTCATGCGGAGCGATTAAAATTTTCAGAGTCCACAACACCTAAATTAGAACATGGTCATGAACTTAACCTATATTTGAGTAAGAGTTTGAATATGACTCAAAATCTAACAATGAGAAATGATATCATATTTGCACATGAATTTCTAATTGAAACTAGATCCATGATTGAATTTGAAAGATGAACAAATTTTGTCCACTTAATATAACATTGGACAAAGTTCTCAATGAAATTATCTCCATGAAAATTATAAATTTTATCTTTATTTTTATTTTATTTTATTTTTTGTTTGACAAAACTGTATTTTGCCTGTTTTTTTAAAAATTGTAGTTGAAACTTGTGTTTTTCCATCGGACCTGACAATCTGTGGTGGTTGTTAGAAAGCTATAGTTTGACTTTTATTTATTTTATTTTATTTTGATTTTTTTTTAATAACCATCGCTGTTTTTTAAACAACAACTTCGTAAAACTGCTTCTTCAAACAATTGCAACCGTCCTAAACAAACCCTAAATCTTCATCTATCTAACTAAATTATNGCAAAACTGTCTTTTGCCTGTTTTTTAAAAATTGCAGTTGAAACTTGTGTTTTTCCATCGAACCTGACTATCTGTGGTGGTTGTTAGAAAGCTATAGTTTGACTTTTATTTTATTTAATTTTATTTTGATTTTTTTTAATAACCATCACAGTTTTTTTAACAACAACTTCGTGAAACTGCTTCTTCAAACAATTGCAACTGTCCTAAACAAACCCTAAATCTTCATCTATCTAACTAAATTATGAAGTAATTCATAATGAAAAATCATATAAGCCATTCGGATCAGTTTTCTTTAGAAAAGTTGTTCATCCATAGGGCAAACATTTTATATTTATATGAGTTGTTTATTATGAGAAGAAATCTTAATAGAACTTATCAAACATTAAATTTAATTTTTCTTCATCTTCTCTTCTAAGAATTAGTTGTNTTGTTATATTTATATGATTTGTTTATTATGAAAAGAAATCTTAATAGAACTTATCAAACATTAAATTTAATTTTTCTTCATCTTCTCTTCTAAGAATTAGTTGTAGTGTATTCTTTACGAAGCATATTGTTATTTTAGCATTAACTCATCATGCATAAGAAAATAACGTATCATTCATTATTTATCTGCATGATGTGCATGAAATTATTCATAGAAAATTTTATTTTAATAAAGACAATTATAAGTCTAACGAAGATGTGAATTAGAGATGTTTTGAAATTCAAACTTTGTGATAGAGTTATAATTCGTCTAAACCCGAAAGAGTTTCTTACAAGAATCCTTAGAAACTAGAAAAGTGGATGAACTCAATAATGAATTAATGAATTGGAATGAAAGCATAAGTTAGAAATACCACCAATTTTAGTGTTAGTTCAATTTTTATTAAATATGATTTGACCTATATCATGAATTATCAATTAATTAATATATTTTCTCTTTTTCCATATCATTCTCTATGATTCAAAAATCCAACATATCATTTATATAACTCTGAAATTTTCATTTTTATCTTAATTTTGAATTTATGATTGTAGATCAATTCTAAGTACATTATTGATGGTGGATGCCAAGCAGCTGTAGAAAAAGCTTGTCATTCGCAAACAACTCGTGTTCAGCCTCAAGGGCTTATTAATAAGGACCTCAAATGTCCTTCAAGTCACAAAAGTCTAAATTGATTGTCTCCCATTTTCTTGATGACGGCACTCATAGAAAACCTTAGTGAGTACTCGCCTTGAATGAGAAAAATGTTCTTCTAGTTTATGGAAGGCCTCAAACCAAGAACCAAATTCAAGCTGCAATGAAGCTGCTTGTTGAAGCTATCAAAGAACATGTCAGTGGAGAGGCCTTGTTTGAGTTCAAGCCAAGAAACAAATCAGACCCCAAGTACAAAATAAGGAGAAGGTGAGAGAGGTTGTGATAAGTTCAACCATACACAAGGGGAAGATAGGGTCGTATGGTAAGATGGAAAAAGGAACACTATCCCTAAAAGTGCTTTTTGTGCCATGATGTGAATAGAGAGACAGGGTGCTCAACTCAAGAATGGCAAGTAGGAGTAGGGGAATGAGTCCAAGGAGGTGAAACTAAGTTATTGTGGTTCTTTAGATTATTGGTGAAGGATAAAAAGCCATGTAATTGAGAAGACCGAACAAAAGCTAGCTTTCCAGCCAAACATATAGAGGAGACTAATGATGGGCAGAAGTTATACATAGCCAACATCCGCAAATCTAAGTGTTCATCTAAGGCTATGATAGGGCAACAATTAATGTCTAGTGTTGTTGGAAGGGGTTATAAGGGAAGCAGTCTGATGATATGCAAAGTTGCAAAGCAAAAGAAGCATGTAGATTGAGTGCAACCAAATATTGAGTGCCAAGTCAAGGACCTTGTATTAGCAAAATTGAATGGATTCTGAAGTCATAAGGATGAAACAAGAGGTTGGTCCCTTAAAAAAAGGGCCCTTCATCGTTCCTAATCATGCGAACAAGGTCGCATAAACTTGAATTCTCATTGAAACTCAGGCTAAGTTGGTCCTTACATGGCCATGTGAATCAAGGGGGATCTCGGCATGCAAAACTTGTAACAAATATTTTGCACGACTGTAAGGTGGGGTGCATCTTGGCTGATTGGTCATGTAGAGAAGGAATTGTACTATGTTGCATGAACACTTGTTAGGTCAAACAAATGAGGAGAGTGAAATGAATTCGGAGCCCAAGGAAGCGAAAATTCCAAAAGCAGTCAAGTATTTTGAAAAAAAGTTAGTATAAGAGCATCATCAGAATTGTTAGGGGAGAATGTCATGTATGGCAAGCTTATGAAATAGTCTAGAATTATATATAATTCCCATGTGTATCTAGCTTTATGGTATGTTTTAGATAACTTTTGGTGTAGGAAACTTCCACAAAATTGGAGATATTCTTTTAGTTGGAAGGAAAGGCTTTTGACCCTACAAAAGGGGGAGACCATCCCATTCATAATAATCACCAAAGTATTCAAGTATTACAGAGCCAATAGAACTCTTGATTTTGCTTTTCACCTCTTCTGTTCTTGTGTGAGTGTGTTGATGGGAGAGACGTGATAAATAGTGATATTCTTGTGTAAGTGTGCTGTTGGGAGTGAGCATAAGGTTTCAGCAGGGAAGCTTAAGGTCTAAAAACATGCTAGGACATGAGCAAAATTCATACAAACTTTTGTCCAAAGCATCTAAAAGCGTAATCAGAAAATTACAAGAATTAAACTCAACCAATTTAAAAACGGTTTTAAAAAAATTTTGCTAAGGAAAAATTGATGGATTAGCAAGAACTCACAATTTGCTGCAAAGATGTGGAAAGCACTGCTATGCACGCGCATATAAAACCTTTGCCATTAACTTTGACATCTGTCACTGTACAAACACCAACACCCACAACCACCACTAAAACAGACATCTTCACCTCCTTTGAATACTGCTTGTTATGAAGCATCCATTCCATCACACAAACCACAGGAATCATGCTAAGCTTGGAAATCTATAAAATTTTCTATATCAGGGAATTGATATGTTGATTTGTAAAAGAGGTGAAGCAGAAATGAAATCAGAACCTGGTAAAAGCCAACAGAATTAAGCATAAGGCTCAGGTTCATCCCTGTGATGGATGTGTTGGCGACAAGGGAAAACCAGAGAAGCTCCCACAGAGGAACATGCTTTGAAGCAGAATATCCGGTGGCGTTTGAAACTAATCCAACCAATGCAGTCACACCAAAGTGCAAACCAGTCAAAGTAGTTGCTGACAGAGAAAAATATGACGGTTAATCACTGATAAACTGAATGAAAATAGCAAAAACAATGAGAATATTGGTGATAAGAAAATCGATATGGAATCCAGCATTATTTGACAAGTGTGTGTGAGAAACCAAGCAGCATTCCAATTACATTAGAATAATCGGTAAATGATGTACGCAGGCCTGCTCTGGAAGAGCGAAAGGGAACATCAAAGAGAAGTAAAAAAATGAATTTTGGAAGCTCCAGTAACCTAATGATCCTCTCTAAAAATTAGGAATGGCCAAAATCAACTGCTACAGATTCATAATCTACAGTGGTAAGTTTTCTGCTTTCATTTCCTTCATCCTCCTTTAATACAAACACAGATAGAGGNGATATTTTTGTGTAAGTGTGCTGTTGGGAGTGAGCATAAGGTTTCAGCAGGGAAGCTTAAGGTCTAAAAACATNATGTGCGTGCTAGGATTTCTTTTTGGCAGAGAGGATAGTACTATGAAATTTATTGTGAATGTAGATAACAGATTAACGTTATATATATCTGAGGCAAATTTGGGATATTTATGTACATACCCCAAATTTTTTTATATTTATAAATCACATATTTAATTTCTCATATTTAGATAAATAACACTCTATTCTTTAGTATAGTTATAACAATTATATATATGGAAATATCAAATTTTAGGTGCTAGATACATAAAGATGAAAAAAATCATGTGGTATGTATGTACTTTTTTCAAATTTAAAATTATTTTAAAAGGCTCTTTTTCCATCACAATTTTAAATAATTTTTTAAAAAAATGTTAATGTTTTGTGAGATAACTTTCATTCAAATGAATAATATTTTTCATTAATCATTTTCTCAACTACGAAGTCAGGTAAAAATAAAAACATATACCAAGTAATATCTAAATTTCAAATCTTTATAGTAAACAAATATTCACAATTATTTTGATGGCTCGCCATATTTTTTATTTTGCTTGATAAATTATGTTTATTTGCCTAAGATGCTTAAAACGCTAGAACTCTCCCTAAAGCAAGAGTTAAATAACAGTGGTTCTCTATGAATATCTTTGAAATTGGCATTAATGCATTCAAGGAAGGATAAAATAAGATCCTTCTTTTGTTGGACCCCCACCCTAGTAATCCCTCTTTAAATGACAACCTTGCTTGTTATTACAACCAACTCCTCATTAATCATGCAAAGAGATAAAGATTATTTGAAAGTCTAGCACGCAAGTTTTACCCCAAATTCATGTATTCTAGTGCAAAATGGAGAGCCAATATCAATTTTATCAAAGTTATTACCACCCCTTTAGCTTCATTCTCTTCTCTATCTATTCTTAATTATGTGATATCATACTGTTTGTAGCATTTCAAGTAGAATATATCTAATATATCTAACTCCTATCATGATGAAGATGTTAGTGATGACAATTTCACAGTTCATGAATTGTTCTCCGCCTCTTGGAATATTTTTGGAGATCATATATTATCTATTGTGTATTGAACATATTTTTAGTGAGATGGCACACCATCCCTTCTTTATTCTATAGGATCCAATATTAATGCCTCAAAGCTCATTGTAGTTGACTATAGTAAGATTAATTATTACTTTTTCTAATATAGATCCTGAACCGAGGGAAACTTACAATGAATGATTATGATATTTATGCATAATGAAAGTTACGATAAAGTTTTGCTCACATGTTGTACCTCAACCTGATTTGATTCATTCTTTCATGTGAATTATATTAGGTTAGATAATGGCACATGTCTCTTCTGACAATTTTTTAATTGCTTGAGATATTCTGAATGCATTTAACAATAACTATGGTCTAAGGATTTTTTTATTTATTTATTGTGTGTAAAATTGGGCATTATGAAAGCATTTAATTAGATTAATTGAGAATTTCTTATGACATGAATGCCTCAAATGGGGTTTATGAGTCTCTTCATCTCGTGGATTAAAGGGATTACATTTTAAAGTTATTTTATTTTATCATTATTGGCAGTTCAACTGAAGGTTTCTTTCACTCTTCAAGTGGCCTTCAAGGCTTCAATAAGGTCCCCTACTTTCACTATATATTTTTGACATTTTTATGGATGCATATACCACCTACTCCATGTGGAAAACATTTTTATCTTTAGGAAAGAATTTATGGACAATCTCACTAGCCTTAGAAGTACTCTTAGCCTCTACACATCTATGGAGTTAAGCATTAAATCACATAAAGAACATTATTGGGCTCTAAAAAACACCTACATTGTCATTCAATTTTAACACAATCCCAAGGTCAAATATTTTCACAAGCCCACTTTTTTATATATTTACTAGGCAAAATACTTCTTAGCGTTAACTTCCATAATATATTTAATATAGTGAAAGGCTCCTTGGCTAGTTGGCAACTAAATCTCCATATATATTTTGGTAAACTTCAATTTATAAAATCCCCTACTTAGTGTCTTTTGGTTTACTAGCATAGGCCTCTATTTCTACCCTAAGAAATTATCAAATTATTGATAGCATGTGTTAAATTGTTTTTCATGTTCATGTTAAAGTCAGCTGATGCCATCCTATCTCTTTAAATATCACATGCACTCATAAGAAAAAAAAGTCAGTTTAAGGGTCCCTTCTTTTCTGAATCTTAATGTTTCACTTAAATTTACCTTTTATGTAAGGAGTTATTAAGAAAGTTTTTTTCGTGGGTGTTGGCCTAAAAGTAAGTATGATTATATTAAGGATTTTTTTTTTCGAGATAGTTGAGCGTAAAGAGTAATATTTGCGTTTCGAACTTGCGAACTCAAGGTAGAAAACTAAACCTTCAACTGTTATATTGCGGGTAAATGCACATTATATTAAGGAATTGGACTTTAAGTTTTATGTAGAACTTTTTTTCATTACCTTTTTTAAGTTTAGACTTTATTATTATAATTATTATTTTAGAATAAAGAATGTTCAATAGCGAGGCATTCAATTTAAATCTATCTATGATTTAATATATACATTTATTTTTAAAAAAAACCGAGTTAATCTAATTATTTTATTTATTTTAAGCTCTTTCTTATAATAAAGTTGTATATTTCGAGACATTGTTAATTTTCATCATATGACAAGATCGTTGAGATATGATACGAATCTCGAGACATTGTTTGGATGAGAAATCCTTAAACTCAAATTAAAAATCTTTCAAAAAAAAAATATTTCAACAAACTTGAAGTCAAACCGACTAGCTCGATGAGACGAATATAATAACATCAAAAGTAGTCTAGTTCAACTCAAATCGAGCCCATATCAATCTTTAAATCACCTTAGAAAGCTTTGGATGACTAATTAGAAAGTCAAATGGATTCCAAATCTGAGTTTATAATTAAATCAAACTTTTAGATTTGATAAATCCAATGAGCTTAAGATTACTCAATTTCGACATCATTAAGGCTCTAAAATGTTCACAATACATCATTTGATCGTGAAAATCTCTCTAGGCAGGCCAATGAAGTGATCTAAATTCTTTCCCTGCTTACAAGGAAGGCCACTCCCAGCCTATATAAATAGAGTCCTGCCTCCATTTTAAAGGGAGACCAAAAGACAAAGACGAACACTGAAAGCTGGAGCAGGAAGAGAAAGAGAATTTGAGGTTCATTTTGGATTCAAAGACATAATAAACAAATCTTGTATTTGTTGTTGCCAATGACCTTCAACAACTGCTTGCTAACCACCGTCAACCACCATCGACAGCCCCCTGCCCGTCGTCATCAGTGGTCCTTGTTGGGCAAAGATGCATGTTGCAACGAAGCACCTTATAAAGCCACGACACACGTTGTGTTGTAACGACACAACCCAATTATTGTGCAATGACCCTAAATCCATTACAAAAACATACCCCAATGTGGGGTAATGAATAACATCATATTAAATATCTCACGATAACTCTCGACTGGAATGATTTATGACGTACTTGGAATACAATGACTTTCTCTACACTCCTAAAGTTCTCTCATTTCAGCTTCCCCTTAAGACCATGGTGGTCAACCATGCTCATGCAACTCTCAATTACGACTTATGTGGCCTACAGACGTTATTACGACTCACTTTTTATCGCCTAAGTGACCAACTATGCCAACGTGTTCAAGCTCATGTAGCTCTCAAACTGACCTATATGACCTACAAACATTATTGCAGCTCAACACTATACTTATGTGACCAACTGACACCCTTGTAGCTACGAACTATGACCTATGAGGCCAGTTACTTCTGCAACTTCCTACTATGGCTTGCAGCTACCAACTACTACCTATGTGGTCAATTACTACTAAAGCTTCCCATTATAGTCTCTGTGGCCAATGGATGTTATCACATCTACCAACCACGACCTATGTAACTAATTATAGTTATGTGGCTTACTGCTACTTCAATTTTCAACCATAACCTTCACCGTAAACAAATATTATTATAGTATCCAACTACGCCATTTGTGGCTAACTGACATTATTGCAGTAATCGACTATAGTCTTTATGACTAACTGCGACGTTTGTAGGCACCAACTACAGCCTTTACGTTTGGTTATTACTATTATCACCAAGAACAACATTCTTTGTAGCCCAATTACAATTATCTATAGTGTACTTGCAATTATAAGCATTTTAATTACATTTTCTCTAATTCAGGAGAACTGTGAACCCATGTACCTGCAACCATATAGTGAATTACTTTAACTGTGTCATACCCCATGATTTTTTTCCTTTTGATTTCCAAATAAAAAACATTGGTGACTCCTCCAAATACTTTTCTATTATTTGTGTGTGTTATATTTTCGTACAAAACTGAGATGTTAAATTATCACTCTATTGTTGTGAATCTTCCGATACACAACAATAATATATAAAAAAGTAAATACCAAATGTCACATTTTAGATCAAGATAAATTTAACTTTTTATTTAAAATAAATATAATATATATATTTTTTAACTTGAATTTTTAAAAAATATTTATTTAAAAATAAATTTAGGAAATTTTCTTAGAAGCCATAACTTGACCCATAATTACAATATTTTGAGGACATGAAATTGCAAATAACTTCATAGCAATAAGAACCACCTAGTTTCACTCTCTACATTCTCATTTCCATCAGTCTTCTATTTTCCTTAATGAATTTTATGGGCAAGAAAAAATTGTAGTTCAAACTTCATACATAAATTTGAACCTAAATCAACGGCTAGTTATGCTTTCCTCCTCGGGGGAGCTACCATGCGTGGGAAATATATATAGCAATATTTAATTTCAAGGACTTCAATAAAAGTTAAACCTATAATCTATACCTAAATACAACTAACAGTGCAGCAGAATGGCTTAAATGTCTTCTAAAGTCTTTTAATACTCATCGTTTGTAAGTAAGTACATTCCTGACTTCCTGACTTGTTTATGTACTGAGATCATTAGTCTGCCATTAAGCAGTACAGAAGCAGGACAGCTTCCAATGTCAATGAAGAATTTTTTTCAAATATAAATTAAATGGTAAAGAGAAAATTACATAATAATACTTGATTTACATACATACCTCTTAATTCCAATAATCCTATGTATTTACATGTCTAATGCAAAAACTTTACCTTCCACATTTATACAACGCAAATACTATCATTTTTAGGGTTTGTTTGGGGCAGCTGTAACTTATTAAATAATCTGCTGATAAGCTGATTAAAAAATAATCTGCCAATAAATTATGTGTGGTGACAGTTTTCTGGTTGTAGTATTGCTTTTCCATTGTTTTCAGCGTTTTAAAAATGCATAAGCTGCCCCAAACACAGTTTACCCAAACAGGCAAGATTCGTTTTCAAAACCCCACCGCACCACATAAGCTGCCCCAAACACAAAAGACACTTTTTATATAATAAGTGAAATGGTCTGTATGTAAAAATTGAAGTTTAGTCGGTTAGATGTGTAAATACATATATAAGGATTGAGTGGTATGCAAGTAAATCTTTGCAAAAAAATGTAAAAATGATTTCATTAAAAGTCTAACTGCACAAAGTGAGTACTGGATTATTCTTCAAGAGGGACAGGGTCGTTAATGTTCATTAGTGACTTCTCAACCTCTACTTGATAATGATGTACAAATATTTTCTCAATATAATAGTATATTGAGAAAGCGATGGATTTAAGATTTTTAAAGGAAAAACTTTCAAGGAGAAAAATCATAAATATTAAGTTAATGATGCAAAATTTCAAGCTAACAATTCTTATTATTTATATCTTAAATGCTCATTCTATTGGTCATTTCATTTTAAAATCAGCTAAAATTAGATTTTTTTTCCTCTATTTCAGGCTAAATAAGTTGGTTGGTGCGCTGACTTGAACTCATAGAATTAAGTTTGAGCTCAAGCACGAACTAGATTAAGTAATCAAGTTCCAGTTGAGAGTGGCGCAAGCTCGACTCAACTCGTTCACACCCTTAGGAGAGACAAATCGACTAGATAATTCATAAGATATGCATGAGCAATTTGAGACTAATCAATATTGATTGTTTGTATTCCATGCTAAAATATTCATCTAATAAAATGCAGTTTTTAAAACTTAAATATGTTTAAAGATTATGCAAACATATAGATTAAAAAGACAATCATTCAAATGAAAATTTTAAAGAGAAGAATCATTAGGCCTAACCAATTGAAATAGTTCATTGTATAATTGAGATTAAAGAAGTTTACTTTTCGTCATAATATGAGAAGATGATATTATAAGTTTTAAAGCACTAATGTGTTTTATTGTGACTATAATCAAGAATGTTGGAGAAAAAGTGAAGGGAAACGTTACTTACAGTGACGATGGTTGATTGATAATAATTGACAATCATAATCAGGCAGTGAAAACTAGATGAGTTGTGTAAAGAGAGACGAGGGCAGAACAACTACAATATAACAACTACAATAGAGTGAAGCTAGTTGAGATTCATAAACATTGGCATTAATCATATGATAGGGTTGTGGGGTTCTTCAAATTTCTAATATTTCTCTAAATTTAGATTTCATTCAAGTGAGAAATACAGCCAGAGTTACATTTTGATAATTTTAAATAAAATTCTAAATTATTTCTTAGACGGACCGATACTAATTTAGTTATTGAGTATCTTAGTAATTTCAAAATTAAGTAAAGTTAGACTCGTTAGACTCTTGATCAAGACACATAAAATTCATATATCATTTGGTCCACAAAATAGCATTAAGAGTTTTTAATTGCACTTTAAATGCTTGATTTGTTCTCGTTTGAACTCGAATCANCCTTCATCGTTCCGAATCATGTGAATAAGTTCGCCGATAAACTTGAATCTCATCTTAACTCAAGCTAATTTGGTCCTTGCACGGCCACGTGAATCAATGGAGATCTCGGCATGCAAAACTTGTAACAAATATTTTGCACGACTGTAAGGTGGGGTGCATCTTGATTGATTGGTCATGTAGAGAAGGAATTGTACTATGTTGCATGAACACTTGTTAGGTCGAACAAATGAGGAGAGTGAAATGAATTGGGAGCCCAAGGAAGCTCTTTGAAAATTCCAAAAGCAGTCAAGTGTTTTGAAAAAAAGTTAGTATAAGAGCATCATCAGAATTGTTAAAGGAGAATGTCATGTATGGCATATAGTCTAGAATTATGTATAATTCCCATGTGTTTCTAGCATTCTGGAATGTTTTAGATAACTTTTGGTGTAGGAAGCTTCCACAAAATTGGAGATATTCTTTTAGTTGGAAGGAAAGGCTTTTGACCCTATAAAAGGGGGAGACCCTCCCATTCATAATAATCACCAAAGTATTCAAGTATTACAGAGCCAATAGAGCTCTTGATTGTACTTTTCACCTCTTCTGTTCTTGTGTGAGTGTGTTGATGGGAGAGACGTGAATAAATAGTGATATTTTTGTGTAAGTGTGCTGTTGGGAGTGAGCATAAGGTTTCAGCAGGGAAGCTTAAGGTCTAAAAACATGCTAGGACATGAGCAAAATTCATACAAACTTTTGTCCAAAGCATCTAAAAGCGTAATCAGAAAATTACAAGAATTAAACTCAACCAATTTAAAAACGGTTTTAAAAAAATTTTGCTAAGGAAAAATTGATGGATTAGCAAGAACTCACAATTTGCTGCAAAGATGTGGAAAGCACTGCTATGCACGCGCATATAAAACCTTTGCCATTAACTTTGACATCTGTCACTGTACAAACACCAACACCCACAACCACCACTAAAACAGACATCTTCACCTCCTTTGAATACTGCTTGTTATGAAGCATCCATTCCATCACACAAACCACAGGAATCATGCTAAGCTTGGAAATCTATAAAATTTTCTATATCAGGGACTTGATATGTTGATTTGTAAAAGAGGTGAAGCAGTAATGAAATCAGAACCTGGTAAAAGCCAACAGAATTAAGCATAAGGCTCAGGTTCATCCCTGTGATGGATGTGTTGGCGACAAGGGAAAACCAGAGAAGCTCCCACAGAGGAACATGCTTTGAAGCAGAATATCCGGTGGCGTTTGAAACTAATCCAACCAATGCAGTCACA
Source organism: Phalaenopsis hybrid cultivar (assembly GCA_002079205.1). Taxonomy (NCBI): domain Eukaryota; kingdom Viridiplantae; phylum Streptophyta; class Magnoliopsida; order Asparagales; family Orchidaceae; genus Phalaenopsis; species Phalaenopsis hybrid cultivar. The sequence continues at coordinate 724,837 of JXCR01060577.1, forward strand.
CCAAAGTGCAAACCAGTCAAAGTAGTTGCTGACAGAGAAAAATATGGCGGTTAATCACTGATAAACTGAATGAAAATAGCAAAAACAATGAGAATATTGGTGATAAGAAAATCGATATGGAATCCAGCATTATTTGACAAGTGTGTGTGAGAAACCAAGCAGCATTCCAATTACATTAGAATAATCGGTAAATGATGTACGCAGGCCTGCTCTGGAAGAGCGAAAGAGAACATCAAAGAGAAGTAAAAAAATGAATTTTGGAAGCTCCAGTAACCTAATGATCCTCTCTAAAAATTAGGAATGGTTCTGGAATTCGCCAAAATCAACTGCTACAGTTTCATAATCTACAGTGGTAAGTTTTCTGCTTTCATTTCCTTCATCCTCCTTTAATACAAACACAGATAGAAGAAAATTGGTAACCGGAAAGAGAGTGAGAGAAGAAAGAGTTAATGACAGAAACTGATAACAATTCTGAAATCATCGAAATCACAATAAACCAACAAGATTCCCACAATTTACTTGCATAGCTTGGAAATATTCAATCGTCACAGCAAACAGAATTGCTCGTAGCAGATCTGCTTGCTCTTCCCACCATAAATCAATCACTAAAAAATCTGAGACTCAATAGACAGCGAGAGAGACAGAGCAACGCAACTGAAAAGTGATGGTACAAGAACTGACCAAACGTGAATGCGTAACCCGTTGTGGACATAAGCTGCTTGTTCGCCATTATAATCCCGACGGAGCTCACAACGTTCATTCCCCACGCCCCCACGTCCGACACCGCCGACGGCTTCTTCTCCTGCTGCTGCTTCGTCTTCTCCATCCCTCTTTCCTCCTGGCTAACAACGATGCTTAACTCCGCCGCAGTAGTCCTCGGAGACAGAGGTTTATAGAGATGGGGCAATGGAGGAGGAGGAGGAGGAGGAAGGCGAAGGAATGGTGATAGATAGATGGGAAAGGTAAGAGCTTTTCAACGTTTCCTTGTGCGGCTCTTTCGTTTCGGTTAAACTTTAAGTAGTCTTTCAATTCCCTGCTATATCTCCGCATTCTTCAACGTTCTTTCCTTCTCTGGGCTGAGCAGCCATGGCAGGTTACAGTTGCACGAGAGGACGATAATTGCCGGAGGAGGAAAATGAGGCCTGTGCGTGCTAGGATTTCTTTTTGGCAGAGAGGATAGTACTATGAGATTTATTGTGAATGTAGATAACAGATTAACGTTATATATATCTGAGGCAAATTTGGGATATTTATGTACATACCCCAAATTTTTTTATATTTATAAATCACATATCTAATTTCTCATATTTAGATAAATAACACTCAATTCTTTAGTCTAGTTATAAGAATTATATATATGGAAATATCAAATTTTAGGTGCTAGATACATAAAGATAACAAAAATCATGTGGTATGTATGTACTTTTTTCAAATTTAAAATTATTTTAAAAGGCTCTTTTTCCATCACAATTTTAAATAATTTTTTAAAAAAAATTAATATTTTGTGAGATAACTTTCGTTCAAATGAATAATATTTTTCATTAATCATTTTCTCAACTATGAAGGGAGGTAAAAATAAAAACATACACCAAGTAATATCTAAATTTCAAACCTTTATAGTAAACAAATATTCACAATTATTTTGATGGCTCGCTATATTTTTTATTTTGCTTGATAAATTATTTTTATTTGCCTAAGATGCTTAAAACGCTAGAACTCTCCCTAAAGCAAGAGTTAACTAACAATGGTTCTCTATGAATATCTTCGAAATTGGCATTAATGCATTCAAGGAAGGATACAATTAGATCCTTCTTTTGTTGGACCCCCACCCTAGTAATCCCTCTTTAAATGACAACCTTGCTTGTTATTCCAACCAACTCCTCATTAATCATGCAAAGAGATAAAGATTATTTGAAAGTCTAGCACCCAAGTTTTACCCCAAATTCATGTATTCTAGCACAAAATGGAGAGCCAATATTAATTTTATCAAAGCTATTACCACCCCTTTAGCTTCATTCTCTTCTCTATCTATTCTTAATTATGTAATGTCATACTGTTTGTAGCATTTCAAGTAGAATATATCTAACTCCTATCATGATGAAGATGTTAGTGATGACAATTTCACAATTCATGAATTGTTCTCCGCCTCTTGGAATATTTTTGGAGATCATATATTATCTATTGTGTATTGAACATATTTTTAGTGAGATGGCACACCATCCCTTCTTTATTCTATAGGATCCAATATTAATGCCTCAAAGCTCATTGTAGTTGACTATAGTAAGATTAATTATTACTTTTTCTAATATAGATCCTGAACCGAGGGAAACTTACAATGAATGATTATGATATTTATGCATAATGAAAGTTACGATAAAGTTTTGCTCACATGTTGTACCTCAACCTGATTCGATTCATTCTTTCATGTGAATTATATTAGGTTAGATAATGGCACATGTCTCTTTTGACAATTTCTTAATTGCTAGAGATAATCTGAATGCATTTAACAATAACTATGGTCTAAGGATTTTTTTATTTATTTATTGTGTGTGTAAAATTGGGCATTATGAAAGCATTTAATTTGATTAATTGAGAATTTCTTATGACATGAATGCCTCAAATGGGGTTTACGAGTCTCTTCATCTCGTGGATTAAAGGGATTACATTTTAAAGTTATTTTATTCTATCATTATTGGCAGTTCAACTGAAGGTTTCTTTTACTCTTCAAGTGGCCTTCAAGGCTTCAATAAGGTCCCCTACTTTCACTATATATTTTTGACATTTTTATGGATGCATATACCACCTACTCCATGTGGAAAACATTTTTATCTTTAGGAAAGAATTTATGGACAATCTCACTAGCCTTAGAAGTACTCTTAGCCTCTACACATCTATGGAGTTAAGCATTAAATCATATAAAGAGCATTATTGGGCTCTAAAAATATCTACATTGTCATTCAATTTTAACACAATCCCAAGGTCAAACATTTTCACAAGCCCACTTTTTTATATATTTACTAGGCAAAATACTTCTTAGCGTTAACTTCCATAATATATTTAATATAGTGAAAGGCTCCTTGGCTAGTTGGCAACTAAATCTCCATATATATTTTGGTAAACTTCAATTTATAAAATCCCCTACTTAGTGTCTTTTGGTTTACTAGCATAGGCCTCTATTTCTACCCTAAGAAATTATCAAATTATTGATAGCATGTGTTAAATTGTTTTTCATGTTCATGTTAAAAGTCAGCTAATGCCATCCTATCTCTTTAAATATCACATGCACTCATAAGAAAAAAGTCAGTTTAAGGGTCCCTTCTTTTCTGAATCTTAATGTTTCACTTAAATTTACCTTTTATGTAAGGAGTTATTAAGAAAGTTTTTTTCGTGGGTGTTGGCCTAAAAGTAAGTATGATTATATTAAGGATTTTTTTTTCAAGATAGTTTAGCGGACAGAGTAATATTTGCGATTCGAACTTGCGAACTCAAGGTAGAAAACTAAACCTTCAACTGTTATATTGCGGGTAAATGCACATTATATTAAGGAATTGGACTTTAAGTTTTATGTAGAACTTTTTTTCATTACCTTTTTTAAGTTTAGACTTTATTATTATAATTATTATTTTAGAATAAAGAATGTTCAATAGCGAGGCATTCAATTTAAATCTATCTATGATTTAATATATACATTTATTTTTTAAAAAAACCGAGTTATTCTAATTATTTTATTTATTTTAAGCTCTTTCTTATAATAAAGTTGTATATTTCGAGACATTGTTAATTTTCATCATATGACAAGATCCTTGAGATATGATACGAATCTCGAGACATTGTTTGGATGAGAAATCCTTAAACTCAAATTAAAAATCTTTCAAAAAAAAAAAAGATTTCAACAAACTTGAAGTCAAACCGACTAGCTCGATGAGACGAATATAATAACATCAAAATTAGTCTAGTTCAACTCAAATCGAGCCCATATCAATCTTTAAATCACCTTAGAAAGCTTTGAATGACTAATTAGAAAGTCAAATGGATTCCAAATCTGAGTTTATAATTAAATCAAACTTTTAGATTTGACATATCCAATGAGCTTAAGATTACTCAATTTCGACATCATTAAGGCTCTAAAATGCTCACAATACATCATTTGATCGTGAAAATCTCTCTAGGCAGTCCAATGAAGTGATCTAAATTCTTTCCCTGCTTACAAGGAAGGCCACTCTCAGCCTATATAAATAGAGTCCTGCCTCCATTTTAAAGGGAGACCAAAAGACAAAGACAGACACTGAAAGCTGGAGCAAGAAGAGAAAGAGAATTTGAGGTTCGTTTTGGATTCAAAGACATAATAAACAAATCTTGTATTTGTAGTTGCCAATGACCTTCAACAACTGCTTGCTAACCACCGTCAACCACCATCGACAGCCCCCTGCCCGTCGTCATCAGTGGTCCTTGTTGGGCAAAGATGCATGTTGCAACGAAGCACCTTGTAAAGCCACGACACACGTTGTGTTGTAACGACACAACCGAATTATTGTGCAATGACCCTAAATCCATTACAAAAACATACCCCAATGTGGGGTAATGAATAACATCATATTGAATATCTCACGATAACTCTCGACTGGAATGATTTATGACGTACTTGGAATACAATGACTTTCTCTACACTCCTAAAGTTCTCTCATTTCAGCTTCCCCTTAAGACCATGGTGGTCAACCATGCTCATGCAACTCTCAATTACGACTTATGTGGCCTACAGTCGTTATTACGACTCACTTTTTATCGCCTAAGTGACCAACTATGCCAACGTGTTCAAGCTCATGTAGCTCTCAAACTGACCTATATGGCCTACAAACATTATTGCAGCTCAACACTTTACTTATGTGACCAACTGACACCCTTGTAGCTACGAACTATGACCTATGAGGCCAGTTACTTCTGCAACTTCCCACTATGGCTTGCAGCTACCAACTACTACCTATGTGGTCAATTACTACTAAAGCTTCCCATTATAGTCTCTGTGGCCAGTTGATGTTATCACATCTACCAACCACGACCTATGTAACTAATTACAGTTATGTGGCTTACTGCTACTTCAATTTTCAATTATAACATTCACCGTAAACAAATATTACTACAGTATCCAACTACGCCATTTGTGGCTAACTGACACTATTGCAGTAATTGACTATAGTCTTTATGACTAACTGCGACGTTTGTAGGCACCAACTACAGCCTTTACGTTTGGTTATTACTATTATCACCAAGAACAACATTCTTTGTAGCCCAATTACAATTATCTATAGTGTACTTGCAATTATAAGCATTTTAATTACATTTTCTCTAATTCAGGAGAACTGTGAACCCATGTACCTGCAACCATATAGTAAATTACTTTAACTGTGTCACACCCCATGATTTTTTCCTTTTGATTTCCAAATAAAAAACATTGGTGACTCCTTCAAATACTTTTCTATTATTTGTGTGTGTGTTATATTTTCGTACAAAACTGAGATGTTAAATTATCACTCTATTGTTGTGAATCTTCCGACACACAACAATAATATATAAAAAAGTAAATACCAAATGTTTCATTTTAGATCAAGATAAATTTAACTTTTTATTTAAAATAAATATAATATATATATTTTTTAACTTGAATCTTTAAAAAATATTTATTTAAAAATAAATTTAGGAAATTTTCTTAGAAGCCATAACTTGACCCATAATTACAATATGAAATATAACATAAACTTTGAGGACATGAAATTGCAAATAATTTCATAGAAATAAGAACCACCTAGTTTCACTCTCTACATTCTCATTTCCATCAGTCTTCTATTTTCCTTAATGAATTTTANTTTGAGGACATGAAATTGCAAATAACTTCATAGCAATAAGAACCACCTAGTTTCACTCTCTACATTCTCATTTCCATCAGTCTTCTATTTTCCTTAATGAATTTTATGGGCAAGAAAAAATTGTAGTTCAAACTTCTTACATAAATTTGAACCTAAATCAACGGCTAGTTATGCTTTCCTCCTCGGGGGAGCTACCATGCGTGGGAAATATATATAGCAATATTTAATTTCAAGGACTTCAATAAAAGTTAAACCTATAATCTATACCTAAATACAACTAACAGTGCAGCAGAATGGCTTAAATGTCTTCTAAAGTCTTTTAATACTCATCGTTTGTAAGTAAGTACATTCCTGACTTCCTGACTTGTTTATGTACTGAGATCATTAGTCTGCCATTAAGCAGTACAGAAGCAGGACAGCTTCCAATGTCAATGAAGAATTTTTTTCAAATATAAATTAAATGGTAAAGAGAAAATTACATAATAATACTTGATTTACATACATACCTCTTAATTCCAATAATCCTATGTATTTACATGTCTAATGCAAAAACTTTACCTTCCACATTTATACAACGCAAATACTATCATTTTTAGGGTTTGTTTGGGGCAGCTGTAACTTATTAAATAATCTGCTGATAAGCTGATTAAAAAATAATCTGCCAATAAATTATGTGTGGTGACAGTTTTCTGGTTGTAGTATTGCTTTTCCATTGTTTTCAGCGTTTTAAAAATGCATAAGCTGCCCCAAACACAGTTTACCCAAACAGGCAAGATTCGTTTTCAAAACCCCACCGCACCACATAAGCTGCCCCAAACACAAAAGACACTTTTTATATAATAAGTGAAATGGTCTGTATGTAAAAATTGAAGTTTAGTCGGTTAGATGTGTAAATACATATATAAGGATTGAGTGGTATGCAAGTAAATCTTTGCAAAAAAATGTAAAAATGATTTCATTAAAAGTCTAACTGCACAAAGTGAGTACTGGATTNCTAAACCTATAATCTACCTAAATACAACTAACAGTGCCGCAGAATGGCTTAAATGTCTTCTAAAGTCTTTTAACACTCATCGTTTGTAAGTAAGTGCATTCCTGACTTCCTGACTTGTTTATGTACTGAGATCATTAGTCTGCCATTAAGCAGTACAGAAGCAGGACAGCTTCAAATGTCAATGAAGAATTTTTTTCAAATATAAATTAAATGGTAAAGAAAAAATTGCATAATAGTACTTGATTTACATGCATACCTCTTAATTCCAATAATCCTATGTATTTACATGTCTAATGCAAAAACTTTACCTTTCACATTTATACAATGCAAATACTATCATTAAGGGTTTGTTTGGGGCAGCTGTAGCTTATTAAATAATCTGTTGATAAGCTGATTAAAAAATAATCTGCCGATAAATTATGTGCGGTGATAGCTTTCTGGTTGTAGTATTGCTTTTCCAAAAAAAGTATGGTGTGTAAACGTTGTTTTCAGCGTTTTAAAAACGCATAAGCTGCCCCAAACACAATTTACCCAAACAGACAAGGTTCGTTTTCAAAGCCCCACCGTACCAAATAAGCTGCCCCAAACACAAAAGACACTTTTTATATAATAAGTGAAATTGTCTGTATATAAAAATTGAAGTTTAGTCGGTTAGATGTGTAAATACATATATAAGGATTGAGTGGCATGCAAGTAAATCTTTGCAAAAAAATGTAAAAATGATATCATTAAAAGTCTAACTGCACAAAGTGAGCACTGGATTATTCTTCAAGAGGGACAGGGTCGTTAATCTTCATTAGTGACTTCTCAACCTCTGCTTGATAATGATGTACAAATATTGTCAATATAATAGTATATTGAGAAAGCGATGGATTTAAGATTTTTAAAGGAAAAACTTTCAAGGAGAAAAATCATAAATATGAAGTTAATGATGCAAAATTTCAAGCTAACAATTCTCATTATTTATATCTTAAATGCTCATTCTATTGGTCATTTCATTTTTCATGCTAAACAAGTTGGTTCGTGAGCTGACTTGGACACATAGAATTAAGCTTGAGCTCAAGCGCGAACTAGATTAAGTAATCAAGTTCCAGTTGAGAGTGGCTTAAGCTTGACTCAACTCGTTCACTCCCTTATGAGAGACAAATTGACTAGATAATTCATAAGATATGCATGAGCAATTTGTTACTAATCAATATTGATTATTTGTATTCCATGCTAAGATATTCATCCTAATAAAAAACATTTTTTAAAACTTAAATATGTTTAAAGATTATGCAAACATATAGATTAGAAAGACAATCATTCACATGAAAAATTTAAAGAGAAGAATCATTAGGCCTAACCAATTGAAATAGTTCATTGTATAATTGAGATTAAAGAAGTTTACTTTTCCTCATAAAATTAGAAGATGATATTATAAGTTTTAAGGAACTAACGTGTTTTATTGTGACTATAATCAAGAATGTTGGAGAAAAAGTGAAGGGTAACGTTACTTACAGTGACGGTGATTGACTGATAATAATTGACAATCATAATCAGGCAGTGGTAACTAGATGAGCTGTGTAAAGAGAGATGAGGGCAGGGCAACTACAATAGAGTGAAGCCAGTTGAGATTCATAAATTTGGGCATTAATCATATGATAGGGTTGTTGGGTTCTTCAAATTTCTAATATTTCTCTAAATTTAGATTTCATTCAAGTGAGAAATACAGCCAGAGTAACATTTTGATAATTTTAAATAAAATTCTAAATTATTTCTTAAATCAACCGATACTGATTTAGTTATAGAGTTTCTTAGTGATTTCAAAATTAAGTAAAGTTAGACTTGTTAGACTCTTGATCAAGACACATAAAATTCATATATCATTTGATCCACAAAATAGCATTAAGAGTTTTTAATTGCACTTTAAATGCTTGATTTGTTCTCGTTTGAACTCGAATCAGAATGCTTTGATGCTGTTGGACTGATCTCCATTAAATTATAAATTTCCAATAAAAAATAGAGCATTAATGATTGAGAGTTTACTTCAATTTTCTTAAATTTTGATATTACATTAGTATTCATATATGTTGTGTCAATTGTTAACGATGAACATTAGAAGTTTGGCGACGATGATCAAACTTTGAAATTATTATCTATCTTAGATATAGTTTTTTTGTTGGAAATCTCTCATTGAATATGCAAGAATACGACATATATATATATATATATATATATATATATCATAATATTTGAAAATGTATGGGATGACCATGCGAGTATAGTTAGCTCGAGTAGATGGAGAAAATATTGGATTAGAGTTTTTTTTTTTTCTTTGTCCGATGGATTTCATCCGTTGTCTGGACACAGCTTTGTGTCGCGACTCATGACACAATATTTTTTTCAAGTAAATGGGGATGAATTTACCTCTCGCAATTTGGTTCAAACAATCATAATTGCACCGACAAACCCAACCTATAGTTGAGTCCCTGCAATTAGAATTAGAATTGTGTGGACACACCAAAAAGGTTAGTTTTATTTTTTTTTATTTGTTAGACTGTTTATAAAGATCTAAGAGACTTGCGGAGTCCGTCGGAAAAAATATATATATATATATATTCTCGTCATATTCGTCCGTAGGTTGGATCAAATAAGCCCAGGTTCAAGTGGGCCATGTTTATTAGAATAACTATTATTTTTTTGTTTTATTTTGTCATTTCCGCAGCAATTTTCTTACATACATGTATACATTCTATTAATTCCTTTCTGAACGTAGGGTCTCGTTTTGTTCGTGGATTCATACAACATGTTAAGGACTTGTTACGGTAAAGATAATGAGAGAAGAGAGAAGAGGGAGATCGACGAAATTTCCCCAAAGGAATTTGGAATAATGTGAAAATTTGTACGATTCCTAGGGTTTTAGAGAGGTTCTTACATAGCTAGAACCCAAAAAAAGATTCTCAGATAGAAACTTCCTCCCCTTTTATACATGAAGTACCAACATAATTAATAATTGATGCCCTATCAATTGCTCCATTTCATTGATGCTCTCTATTGACAACTTTAGTGTGGGCGAGATTCATAGCCATCATAGCCGTCGAGCTAACAGATATGGTTGGTAAGATAGTTGTCTGTGGTACCTTTAGAAGGCTTTTATTCTAAATGTTTGACCGGTAGGCTCGGTTCAGCCACTTCAGCAGGCGGGTAAAATTCCTTCTGAACTGTGCCCAAATCAAGAAGGAAATATTTCGTTCGAACGACACACATCTAGACGACGGTAAGGATCAAATCACACCATATGCGCAGTGGCTTGATGCAATCCATGCCATCATGTGGATAAATGAATGTCCAAGCGGAATATTTTTTTCCAAATAGAAAGATGAGCCAACAGCTATCAATATAGTTCAATTCAAGATATCAATCTAGTCACTCAATTCGTCTGGTCAATTCAACAAGCCAATTTCATCAACTAATTTAACAGGTATACTCGGCTCATTTAGTTTGATCTATTCGACCGGATAATTTGATAGGATAGTTTAGTCAATCAATCTGGTGAACCAACTTTACAATGCATTCATTTATTATGAAACTACTTATAAAGTACCCAGATGACCTAAACCTATAAATAGAGAAAAAGCCAAATCACCGTACATGTATGAACATACTTTCAGCTTTATGTATATATATATATATATATATATATATACATATATATATATACAGGAGGAAAGCATCTAACAAGGCTAAGTTTCCCAACATTAATCCAACCTAATGTTGTTATATATCCTGATAGTTAGTGCTAGCTAGCGATCTTGGGAATCCCCTTGCAAAATTTCCAAGGCCCAAACCTTTTTCATAAATATCATGATAATGTCATTCATGATCCACCAATAAAAAAAAAAGCCTTTTTTTTTAAGATCATAAATTTGTTCTGAAAAAATGACGGTAATAAAGGAAAAAATCGGATCAAGAAAAATTATAAAGTAGAAAACAGCAAAACGCACAGATTTACGTGATTCGGCAATTGTCTGCGTCCACGGAGCCGCAGAGGATTGTATTAGCTTGAGAAATTACACTCGTCAATCACCTCGACGATTACAAGAAATCACTCTTTCTCTCTCCTGTCCTCTCTCTCTGTACCCTAAAGCTTCAAAACGAAGCACACCAGAAGAAGAACTTGGAAAACTACCAATGCCGAAGAGGGATAACAATGGGAGCTAGCGTGTTTATTTATTAATTTCATCATGTCATTAGGCTCATTAAAAAAATAATCAAATAATTAATGAAGTCCATTAATTATTTCATTTTTCTCTTCCGCAGTAAATCATATAAGGAATTAAGAATAATTAATTTAGCAATTATTTTCGAGCATCAAATCCAATTTGCTCTCAAACATGAGAAAATGTCAATTTGATCAGTGAACCAATTTCCATATTCACAACAAAATTCAAATCACAGTTTTTATAATGCATGACTTCCATATATAAAAAAAAATTTATATATTTACATATCTAACACCTAAATATAATATTCAAATATTTAACTTCAAATTAAAAAAAAATCATTGAGAGCAACTTATTCAAAATTAAATTAAAAATTAAAAAATTAAAAGTAAATATACATTTTAATGCAAAAAATAATAAATTTTCAATATTAGAAATATGTAAATATATAAGAATTATGTGATCTGTATGTAAAATTTTCTTTTATAATTTATAATTATTTGAAAAAGAGATTTGCTATAATATTCATGCAAGTGCGTCTACGTCTATGCATGAATTTAAAATATAATCTCATTCGTAATATATGGCCAGTTTTGGCAAGCTTCTTTCATTAAATAAATAAGNGAGTGGATAAGCAACAAGGCTAAGTTTCCCAACATTAAGCCAACCTAATGCTGTTATATATCCTGATAGTCAGTGCTAGCTAGCGATCTTGGGAATCCCCTTGCAAAATTTCCAAGGCACAAACCTTTTTGATAAATATCATGATAATGTCATTCATGATCCACCAATAAAAAAAAATCCTTTTTTTTTTTTTTTAAGATCACAAATTTGTTATGAAAAAACGACGGTAATAAAGTGAAAAATTGGATCGAAAAAAATCGTAAAATATAAAACAGCGAAACACACAGATTTACGTGATTCGGCAATTGTCTGCGTCCACGGAGCTGCAGAGGATTGTATTAGCTTGAGAAATTACACCCGTGGATCACCTCGACGATTACAAGAAATCACTTTTTCTCTCTCTCTCTTTCCTATCCTGTTCTCCTGTCCTCCCTCTCTCTCTGTACCCTAAAGCTTCAAACCGAAGAACAATAGAAGAAGAACCTGAAAAGCTACCAATGTCGAAGAGGGATAACAAGAGGAGCTAACATGCTTATTTATTAATTTCATCATGTCATTAGGCTCATTAATAAATTAATCAAATAATTAATGAAACTCATTAATTATTTCATTTTTCTCTTCTACAGTAAATCATAAAATGAATTAAGAACAATTAATTTAGCAATTATTTTCGAGCATCAAATCTAATTTGCTATCAAACATGAGAAAATGTCAATTTGATCAGTGAACCAATTTCCATATTCACAACAAAATTCAAATCACAGACTTTATAATGCATGACTTCCATATATAAAAAATAATTTATATATTTACATATCTAACACCTAAATATAATATTCAAATATTTAGCTTAAATTAAAAATATCATTGAGAGCAACTTATTCAAAATTAAATAAAAAATTTAAAAAAATGAAAAGTAAATTTACATTTTAATGCAAAAATAATAAATTTTAAATATTAGACTTATGTCAATATATAAGAATTATGTGGTCTGTATGTAAAATTTTCTTTTATAATTTATAATTATTTGAAAAAGAGATTTGCTATAATATTCATGCAAGTNAAAAAAATAATGATATATTATCATGACATTAAAAAATGAACGATGTGACATACTTTATTCAGGAAAAATATTACATCAGGACAATTGACGTAACACAACGTTTGGATTGAAATATTCCATCGCGTTACTTGATTTTGAGCTAAAGTGTTATTAAAATATTCTCCTGTATTATTTGATTTGGGGGCTGTGTTATTCCAATGACATAGTGAAAACTGAAATAACACAGGGAATATGCTGAATAACACAACCTTAAATCAAGTAACGTATGGGAATATTTCAATAACACTGCAAAATAATCGAATAATATTATATAATACTCGAATAACACATCATTTTTACAAATAGCGCGGATGGAATATTTCCGTAACACATGCCATCTAATTTTTATGTATTTACATATCTAACACCTAATTTTTAATTTCTACATTTATTCCACCAAAATCTTACATCACATCAAATTATATATATATATATA
>JXCR01060577.1:741929-757730 GCA_002079205.1 Phalaenopsis hybrid cultivar
AGAAGATATGTGAGGTTGGCTTCATACAAGAGGTCTAGTATCCAACATGGGTGTCCAACGTGATCATGTTGCAGAAGTCAAATGACAAGTAAAGGATGTGCATAGCTTCACCAATCTAAACACCGCCTGTCCAAAGGATAGCCACCCATTACCTTAAATTGATGCGCTCATGGATGCAGTGGTCTACACTCTGCAATGAACTGCATCGAAGCATATGGCTACCACCAAATAAAGATGCACCTGACTGACAAATCAATAAATGTCAAAGCAGTCGATTGATGGGTGACAGATCTCGATTCTGATCTTTCTGTTGAAGTCTCACCCTTGGCACCACTTAACTCCACTCAACTCAGTGTCTTCTCAGCCTCTAGGTGTTTCACAACCAAAGAACTTGCAATCGATAGAGAGCTTTTAGTAGGCATCACTGAAGCTCATCTCTCTTAAGGGTTAGCTCTCTAGTAACAATCATTTGGAAAAAAAAAATGGAGGACTCAACCATAAATTATATTATTTTAGCACCTTGGAGATCTTCTTTGAAACAAACCGCCAAAGTTCCTTTCGACCTGCTACTTGTACAACCTTGGGTGAGAGGCTTTAGCTCAAGCGGTCGCACAAAACTTCTTCTTCATGGCTCGGGTAGTAGTCGCTGCCTCTCGCTCGAAATCCCTAGTGTTAAAGGTCGCCCAATCTGCCTCTTTCATTTGCTTGAAAGCCTTATGTTTTAGTATTTGATCAATAACAACTAGATCAAGGTATTAATGGACCGAAAGTTTTTTCCCTTCATCATTATTGCTTCTACCAGTATCCAATCCGACACCTTCTTCTTCAACTTGAATGCAGGGCCACTGGACGAAAAATTCAAAATTATTAAAATTGTAAAGAGTGATATTGGAGAAAAATTTTAAATACACAACATTGAAGGAGAAGAACCAACTCAAAACTGAAGCTTACAATCCTTCACATTATTTTCTAACCCTAAAAGCTGGAGCTTGCTGAGAAAGGCAAACCAGACATTATCATCCTTGCTGACCCGCAATAAGAACAAATATGTGAAGAGCTTCTTTGACCAAGAAATGTTTGATTGACTGTAGAAAATGATAAAGTCTTAATGACAGCAATGAAATTCGACAAAATTTGAGTGGGAATAACTCCTAAGTTGTTAAAGATAGCCCACTGCTCACAGTGGAGAGGCAGCCTCAATGCAAAGTGGAATTGATCCATGTAGAAGAGGATAACATAGCCATTCAAAGTGGTCACTGCTCGTGCTCACTGGGGATCCAAAGCTTGATGGTGGAATCGTAGAGGCAAGCATCCTGTAACTGATCCATATGTCATCGAGTCATCATCAATTGGCCAAATGCGATGATCAATTCAAAGTCTTTTAAAGAGTATTTCAGACTCATCAAAATAGAGACCAAACAAAAGAAAGCTAAGGGAATAGGAAGAAAAGAATAAAAAAAGTAGTAAAAACATGCAATCAATCCAACACCTCTCCCTTATATATAGAGAAATGGAGGAAGCCTAACCGTCACATAGGGGTAAAAATGGATTGCACAATAATTTCAAAAAATGTGTTGAAAGAAAGATCACATTAATATAGGATTGAGCTAAAAAATTATTAAAAAAAAAGTTTTACAAATTATGCTCAAAAGCTAGTCCGAGAGATAATATTTTATAAGTAGATCGTCTGTAGCTTCGACAATGATGTAGCCTCGCCAATGATGTAGCCTCGCCGATGTAGATTTTTATACAAAACTTCTCTCACAAATTTAAATTGTTCACACGATATGTCTTAGCTTGAGCCCAAAGTATGAAGCATGTATCTCAGATGTCTAACAAATCCTGGTGTACAGAGGCCTCCTCCATCCTTTATGATTTCTCCACGCGAGCAAGCAGCTCGTGAAGCTCCTCCCCTCGTTGAATCGCAACCGACAAAGCAAAGGAGTTCTCAATCTCATCCAAATGATGAGCTAGTAACCTTAGAGATGGCAGATGTCCAATAGTTTCTCCTGTGGGTTTCACAAAGACTATTTGAGCTGTCAATCCCACCATTCTCGCTCGAGAGTTGGTCACTAACTCAATCCCGACATTTGTTTGGCCAGGCACCAAAGACCCCACCAACATTTGTCAAACGTGAATCATCACTCAGATCCAACAGTTCAGACATAAAAAAAAACATAAAGAAAAGGAAGCTTAGAAAAAATCAACGCCAAACAAGTAATATTGAGGCTCTTCATACCAATGAATGATCTCACTCGGATGATGTAACCAACACAACATCCTCACCAGGTGGAGGGAAAGCACCATCAACCTCTTGTGTCCCAAGAGGCAACAGAGCACTAGCAGTTTCTTGTGTGGTGTATTTAATCAGTAGGTCTTGTACCATAGTAGAAGGTTAAGCCAACAGATCGATGGTCGGGTCGGTTGTTCGAACGTTCCTTCATTGAGGATCGAAAAATGAATCAAATTTCTTCATTTGATCAGCTAGTATAACCATTTTTTCTTTTCTTACTAGTAGTTTTCTTCTTCATTTCATCTTTCAGGTTGTACCACCGTTTCAGTTTCCAAAAGGCGACACATAGCATGTCTTTGTTAGGGGGACTGACTGGAAGATTTGATACATTATCTATGACAGCGCTTGAAAAATAACCGACTCAAAAGAGAAGAGATGAAAAACAAATATGTAATATCAAATAATCTCGTTAAGGACCAAAGAAATAGAAATCAAGGGAGTTCGATTTTAATCATTGATTAAGAATAAATGTTATATAATTTTTTTTGCATTGAATTCTCTTAGTCTTATCACATCGTCGCTTTCAAAAAAGTAAGATAATCGAGAAACTAAAATATGTATATCAAAAATGTGTCAGCGCAGATCTTGGGGAGACCAATGGTCCATATGGAAGAGAGTAAGTGATAGAAGATCAAGATGTCCACTTATCCAACCGGATGCAGCCATCCAAGCTAAAGATAGCGAGATTAAAGCCGACCGAGTCACCAAAGGAACTGAATAGGAGCCGTTCAAATAAAATCAAAACAACGAGACAACCAAGCTAACCGACATGAAGAGGCAGATTCGAGGAAAGATCTAACCCCTAGGTATCTCCAATCATACAGGGGTGTCCAGAAGCTCTTTCTTCTATTAACAAAGGTTAATAGTCAGACTAACTTAGCCAATTGACCAGTCCTACCAATCCAAAGATAATCAAGCTCAACTGGCCGACAACACTGGCTAAGCCCACCTGATCGAATTGTCCATACCGAGTCGAAGTCATACAAACTCAACCAAACGAGCCAGAGAGTAACTCATATCATATACCATTAGCAAGCATTACTTTCATTATTTTACGTATGTATAAGAGAAAATATCAAGCTGCCGATCGACTAAAATATTAAACAAACTAAATTATGTTTTTTTTTTGCAATCTTTTCTGGGGCAGAACCAATCTTTATTTTGAGGGCAAATTTATTATATTAATAAATTTAATGTCCATCACACTTCACTAATTCGATAGCAAAAAATATGTTTAAACCAATTGAAATCACTTCACTTCGATAAAAATTAAAAATGTTAAAATTTTGGTACATCAATTTGATAAGATTGTATTGATATTTGTTAATCTTAAATAATAATAACAATAATTCAGTTGATAATTTAAAATTTTAATCTTTTTCAATTTTTATATATTTACATATCTAAAGCCTAAACTTCAATTTTTACATACATGCCACCTTATCAATGCTCAGAAACTGTATTTCACTTTTTAAAAGATAAAAATATGATTTTTTTTTATGCGATGTTAAAAATTTAGTTGGTATAAATGTAAAAAGGCAAAGTTTAGGTGTTAGATATGTAAATACATTGAGATTAGGTGGTATGTATGTAAATGGTCCGATAAAAGAAAAGCTTAAGTTGTCGCCTGCTCATTTAGTCCCACATCTAGTGAAGTCCAGTAACTTAAATTTCAAAAAACAACTGAGCCATAGTCTGTCACATCAACTGAGCCATGGCCTGTCACATCAGAGCTTCTCATTGAAATATTTTTCATTTAAAATATAAATTTTGGATGGCTGGATTGTTCAATCAATTATTTGGAATACAATTTGCATGAGTATTTTTGGACGTGACCTCTCCTTGATGCAAGGTCTAATGTTTGCCATGTGATGGCATCCTTTACATTGGATGATGGATTTAAATTCACAATTTGTTAAATATATTTATTGATGGTTGAACGTTATCCTGGTTGGATCGGACCTGTCCGAATGATCAGAAGCGACCTGTGTTGGGATTTTTTCATTAAGATTCCCAAATTAGTTAATGATGGAATTAAATTTATTTCTTTAGAATTCCNATTCGTCCGTAGGTTGGATCAAATAAGCCCAGGTCCAAGTAGGCCATGTTTATTAAAATAACTATTATTTTTTTGTTTTATTTTGCCACTTCCGCAGCAATTTTCTTACAAACATGTATACATTCTACTAATTCCTTTCTGAACGTAGGGTCTCGTTTTGTTCGTGGATTCATATAACATCTTAAAGACTTGTTACGGTGAAGATAATGAGAGAAGAGAGAAGAGGGAGATCGATGAAATTTCCCCAAATGAATTTGGAATAATGTGAAAATTTGTACAATTCCTAGGGTTTTAGAGAGGTTCTTACATAGCTAGAACCCAAAAAAAGATTCTCAGATAGAAACTTTCTCCCCTTTTATAGATGAAGTACCAACATAATTAATAATTGATGTCGTATCAATTGCTTTCCTTGATGCTCTCTATTGACAACTTTAGTGTGGGTGAGATTCATAGCCATCATAGCCGTCGAGCTAACAGATATGGTTGGTAAGATAGCTGTCTGTGGTACCTTTAGAAGACTTTTATTCTAAATGCTTGACCGGTATGCTCGGTTCAGCCACTTCAGCAGGCGGGTAAAATTCCTTCTGGACTGTGCCCAAATCAAGAAGGAAATATTTCGTTCGAACGACACACATCTAGACGACGGTATGGATCAAATCACACCATATGCGCAGTGGCTTGATGCAATCCACGCCATCATGTGGATAAATGAATGTCCAGGCGGAATATTTTTTCCAAATAGAAAGATGAGCCGACAGCTATCAATATAGTTCAATTCAAGATATCAATCTAGTCAAATAACTCCATCAATCAATTCGTCTGGTCAATTCAACAAGCCAATTTCATCAACTAATTTAACAGGTAAACTCGGCTCATTTAGTTTGATCTATTCGACCAGATAATTTGATAGGATAGTTTAGTCAATCAATCTGGTGAACCAACTTTACAATGCATTCATTTATTATGAAANCTATAGCATCGCATAAAAATATAACAATAGTGTTAATTTTAAGAAGAGAAATATAACTTTTCCTTTATTTTATAAATATTATGAATATAAACAATTAAAATTTAGATATAGAATATATAGAAAATGTGTTAGCGTTGATCTTGAGGAGACATGACGGTACAAAAAAAAAGGAGAGTGACAAATGAGGGGCTCACCAATAGAAAATTAGGAGGCTCACTTATATACAACCGCCTGAGCTGAAGCAAATATGGCCAACACTGATCAAGTCACCGAATGACCTGGATTTGAGCAATTTGGTCAGAAATGACATAAAACGACATCTAAGCCAACCTGCTTGAAGAAGCTGACTCGAGGGAAGTTCTAGCCCTTGACATCTCCAACCATACTAAGGGTGTCTACAAGTTTCCCCATCTATTATTAAGGTCGACAACTAGACTAAACCAACAAACATGCCAATCCCGTTGATCCAAACCTAATTAAGCTCAACTGACTAGCAACACCGACTAAGCCCAACCAATCGAACTGACCCTTTTGAGTCAAAGTCATACAAACTTAGTCAAACAAGCTAGAGAATAGCCGAGTGATAGCCTCGTATATTTAAAATATCTATAATACCCCAGACCACATTAAAGCAGAAGCAAAGTTGTAAGCACGATATTGTAATATCTCACCTATAAATAGGGAGATCATTCCATGTACAAATGTGGGCAAATACACCTGATTATAGCAAAAAAAGTCAGGAAAGGTTAGCATGATTGATACAATTTACTATTTATTTGTTGTTCACTTTTTCTGTATATCTTTTTTTTTACGCTCTATTCCTTTGGGTGTGAATCATGAATAAAGCAAGATTCAACGTCTTAAAAGGTACGGTGAGCGTGGACATGTCATAGGCAAGAAAAGGAACAACCCATGGAGAAGAAACTTGAAAAAGGGCGCTGACAACATAGAGTGCATCAAAAAGTTCATGAACAATCAAATCTATGAGTTGTAATCAAATGTTGCATGACATCTGAGATGTGTGGATTGAGAGAAGAAAGCAGCATCCCAGAGAGGAAGGGTCAGCTCCCAACAATCAAATAGATCATTAGCTCTGGAAAGAGAATGTGACTCCTAGTACTTTGATAGTGGTGGGTCAACACAGATTGTCTGACATTATTTAGGCGTATTGAGGCACCATGAAGCCAGAGAATACATCTTCTCATCAAATCTCTGAAAAATTCTGACACTGGAGTCTTATAAGGGTCATACCTATCTGACCAGCTACATAAACCTCATTTGAGTTGATTGTTTTTATTAAGATCAACAACGCACTAAAATGTCATCTCTTCTTTACCATCTTGAGGGAATTGACTCTCAGGCAGTTTAATGCATTATCTCATGGAGTGATTGCATCATTCACTAATTTCAAGCGAATATTTTTTGATATGTTTGCCAGCGCCCAAAATACCTAGATGAATTTAAAGGCCCTTTAGCAAATCCAATAGGAGATAGAACGAGAACCTTTGCTTATTCATCACCCACTTCAAGAAGGACATGTTAGAAGTGCAAGACATTGAGCTCATATTAGCTCTTGACGCCCTAGCTGAAGGATTGAAGGAAGGAACCTTTTGGTATGCTTTGGGTCTACAATGACCGAAAAAACCTACAAAGCTATTAAAGATGGTCAACAAACACATATTGGCCAAGGATTGCAACCATACCCTCTTTTCCTCCATAACAAAGTCCTTCACCCGTCGCTCGCAGAAGAGGCCCTCCGAAGTGATAAGTGAAGATCAAGAGACAATTCAATCCTCTTACTCGTCCGCAATACGAAGACACGTGTTTGTCCAGGGACCATAGGGTGACTCATAGAACATACAATCGAGGAAATCAAGCTCAATATTCTGATCATTGGTCGATTCAGTATAATGAGCAGCCCAACCAAGAATTACACGTGATGACTTAGTTGTGAGTTTCAACAATTGAGATAGTTGAGGACATCTAAATAAAGAGGTCTTCAAGGGAGCACCTATGATGAAAACCAAAGCTTACATCCAATACCTCAAGAAGTACCGCATTTATTATCAAGATAATGGTTATGACACATAGGATTGCGAACATCTCCAACTCCTGTTCAAAGAACTGATTAAGGTTGAGAAGTCATAAAATTTATAGCTTCAGAAGAAAAAACCCAATGATAAAGGAAGCTTTGGTAGAGGAAATTTTGAACAAGAAAATTTGAGCCCACGCAATCCACATCACAGAAATAGTTCCTGCAATCTTTGGAGGAGTTGGAGACTGATCCCACCTAGTTAGCCTGAAGATTCTTTAATCGGGCAAACTATGTGCAGCTTCCATCGCTCCCAAATGCATCTCACATCCTCATCGCATTCACTAACGAGGGATCTACCCCCTTATGAGAATCCATACAATAGTGCCACCGTCGTCACTACATTGCTCGACAATTACCACACTTGTAAATTTTTTATCAACATTGACAGTTCGATGAACATCTTGTTCAAATCAGTGTATGAGATGGGTCTTGAAAATGATTGTCACAGCAGCAAGCCAAATCTTTAACTTCTCTGACGAGAAGAAGGAAGCACTTGGGACCATTGCTCTGAGAGTCATCTAGGGGGAAAATTATAAATAATTTACAAACATGAAAGACTTCAAGGCGGTTGACTCGTCACCCACTTATAGTGTCATATTCAACTGCCCCTTGTTCAACTCTTTCAAGGTCGTTACCCCGACTTATCACATAACATTAAAGTTTCCAAGCGATGGAGAAGTAATCACTATACAAGGAAATTTGAAGTAGTCCCACACATTTCATCTCTGGGCAGTCGGAAGAATCGAGCAAGTGTCTCTCAAGCTTTGGAATCTATGTGTAAGGGACCTCAAGACCAATAAGATCAGTCATCAAATTCCGATGATCGAGGGTGAACCTGATATTTTTTGTTCTAATAAAATGAAGCTTCTGATGAAGGGATAAAGGATATGATGATTAATACCATCTGGGACCATCGAGACATTTTCACATAGTTTGCAACAGATGGCTAGGATACTGATCGTTCTTAGGTGCCACCGCTTGAACGTCAATCTAGCAGCCCAATCGATGAAGAAGAAGATGAAGTCCTTGGCCGCCGCTCTAGCTGAGCCGATCAAAGAGGAGGTTCAGAAGATATGTGAGGTTGGCTTCATACAAGAGGTCTAGTATCCAACATGGGTGTCCAACGTGATCATGTTGCAGAAGTCAAATGACAAGTAAAGGATGTGCATAGCTTCACNCCACCTAATTATAGCCAAAAAAGTCAGGAAAGGTCAGCATGATTGATACAATTTACTATTTATTTGTTGTTCACTTTCTCTGTATCTCTTTTTCTTTATACGCTCCATTCCTTTGGGTGTGAATCATGAATAAAGCAGGATTCAACGTCTTAAAAGGTACGGTGAGTGTGAACATGTCATAGACAAGAAAATGAGCAACCCATGGAGAAGAAACTTAGAAAAGGGCGCTGACAACATAGAGTGCACCAAAAAGTTCATGAACCATCAAATCTATGAGTTGAATAATCAAATGTTGTATGACATCTGAGATCGCGTGGATTGAGAGAAGAAAGCAGCATCCCAGAGAGGAAGGGCCAGCTCCCAACAATCAAATAGATCCTTAGCTCTGGAAAGAGAATGTGACTCCTAGTACTTTGATGGTGGTGGGTCAACACTGATTGTCTGACATTATTTAGACGTATTGAGGCACCATGAAGCCAGAGAACACATTTTCTCATCAAATCTCTGAATAATTCTGACACTGGAGTCTTATAAGGGGCATACCTATCTGACCAGCTACATAAACCTCGTTTGAGTTGATTGTGTTTATTAAAGATCAACAATGCACTAAAATGTCATCTCTTCTTTACCATCTTGAGGGAATCGACTCTCAGGCAGTTCAATGCATTGTCTCATGGAGTGATTGCATCATTCACTAATTTCAAGCGAATATTTTTGGATCTGTTTGTCAACGCCCAAAATACCTAGATGAATTTAAAGGCCCTTTTGCAAATCCAATAGGAGATAGAACGAGAGTCGTTGCTTATTCATCACCCACTTCTAGAAAATGTTAGAAGTGCAAGACATTGAGCTCATAATAGCTCTTGACGCCCTAGCTCAAGGATTGAAGGAAGGATCCTTTCGGTATGCTTTGGGTCCACAATGACCGAAAACACCTACAAAGCTATTAAAGATGGTCAAACAAAAACATATATTGTCCAAGGAGTCAAACTATACCCTCTTTTCCTCCATAACAGAGTCCTTCACCCGTCGCCCGCAGAAGAAGCCCTCCAAAGTGATAAGTGAAGATCAAGGGACAATTCAATCCTCTTACTCGTCCGCAATACGAAGAAACTTGTTTGCCCTCGGACCATAGGGTGACTCATAGAACATACAATTGAGAAAATCAGACTCAATATCCTGATCATTGGTCGATTCAGTATAATGAGCAGCCCAAACAAGACTTACACATGATGACTCGGTTGTGACTTTCAACAATTTAGATAATTGAGGACATCTAAAATAAAGAGGTCTTCAAGGGAACACCTCTGTGAAAACCAAAGCTTACATCCAGTACCTCAAGAAGTACTACGACTATTATCAAGATAATAGTCATGACACAGAGGATTATCGACATCTCCAACTCCTGTTCAAAGAACTGATTAAGGTTGAGAAGTCAAAAAAATTTATAGCTTCAGGAGCAAAGACCCAATGATAATGGAAGCTTTGGTATAGGAAATTTTGAACAAGAAAATTTGAGCCCACACAATCCACATCACATAAATAGTTCCTGCAATCTTTGGAGGTGTTGGAGACTCATCCCACCTAGCTAGCTTGAAGATTCTTTAATCGTGCAAACTATGTGCAGCTACCATCGCTCCCAAATGCATTTCAGATCCTCATCGCATTCACTAACGAGGGATCTGCCCCCTTACGGGAATCCATACAATAGCGCCATCGTCGTCACTACATTGATTGACAACTACCACATTTGTAACTTTTTTATCAACATTGACTGCTCGATGAACATCTTGTTCAAATCAGTGTATGAGATGGGTCTTGAAAATGATCGTCACAGCAGCAAGCCCGCTCTTTAACTTCTCCGACGAGAAGAAGGAAGCACTTGGGACCATTGCTTTGCTAGTCATATAGGGGGAAAATTATAAATAATTTACAAACATAAAAGACTTCAAGGCGGTTGACTCGTCACCCACTTATAGTGCCATACTCAACTACCCCTTGTTCAACTCTTTCAAGGCCGTTATCTCGACTTATCACATTACATTAAAGTTTCTGAGCTATGGGAAAGTAATCACTATACAAGAAAATCTAAAGTAGTCCCACACATTTCTTCTTTGGGCAGTCGGAAGAATCGAGCAAGAGTCTCTCAAGCTTTGGAATCTGTGTAAGGGACCTTGAGACCAACAAGATCAGTCATCAAATTCCAATGATTGAGGGCGAACCCGATATTTTTTTTCTAATAAATGAAGCTTCTGATGAAGGGATAGAGAATATGATGATTAATACCATCTGGGACCATCGAGGCATTTTCGCATAGTCTACAGCAGATGGCTAGGATACTGATCGTTGTTAGGTGCCACTGCTTGAACGCCAATCCAGCAGCCCAACTGATGAAGAAGAAGATGAGGTCCTTGGCCGCCCCTCTAGCTGAGCCGATCAAAGAGGAGGTTCAGAAGATATGTGAGGTTAGCTTCATACAAGAGGTCTAGTATCCAACATGGGTGTCCAACGTGATCATGGTGCAAAAGTTAAATGACAAGTAAAGGTGTGCTTAGCTTCACCAATCTAAACACCGCCTGCCCGAAGGATAGCCACCCATTACCTTAAATTGATGCGCTCATGGATGCAGTGGTCTACACTCTGCAATGAACTTCCTCAAAGCATTATATGGCTAACACCAAATAAAGATGCACCTAACTGACAACTCAATAAATGTCAAAGTAGTCGATTGATGGGTGACAGATCTCGCTTCTGATCTTACTGTTGAAGTTTCACCCTTGGCATCACTTAACTCCACTCAACTCAGTGTCTTCTCAGCCTCTAGGGGTTTCACAACCAAAGAACTTGCAATCGATAGAGAGCTTTTAGTAGGCATCACTGAAGCTCATCTCTCTATAAGGGTTAGCTCTCTAGTAACAATCATTTGGAAAAAAAATGGAGTACTCAAACATAAAATATATTATTTTAGCACCTTGGAGATCTTCTTTGACACAAACCACCAAAGTCTCTTTCGACCTGCTACTTGAACAACCTTGGGTGAGAGGATTTTGCTCAAGCGATCGCACAAAACTTCTTCTTCATGGCTCGGGTAGTAGTCGCTGCCTCTTGCTCGAAATCCCTAGTGTCAAAGGCCGCCCAATCTGCCTCTTTCATTTGCTTGAAAGCCTTTTGTTTTAGTATTTGATCAATAACTACTAGATCAAGGTATTGATTGACCGAAAGTTTTTGCCCTTCACCCTTATTTCTTCTACCAGTACCCGATCTGACACCTTCTTCTTCAACTTGAATGGAGGGCCATTGGACGAAAAATTCAAAATTATTAAAATTGTAAAGAGGGATATCTGAGGAAAATTTTAAATACACAACATTGAAGGAGAAAAACCAACACAAAACTGAAGCTTACAATCCTTCACATTATTTTCTAACCCTAAAAGCTGGAGCTTGCTGAGAGAGGCAAACTGGAAATTATCATCCTTGCTGTAGAAAATGACAAAGTCATAATGACAGCAATGGAATTCGATAAAATTTGAGTGGGAATAGCTCCTAAGTTGTTAAAGATAGCCCACTGCTCAAAGCGGAGAGGCAGCCTCAATGCAAAGTGGAATTGATCCATGTAGAAGAGGATAACAGAGCCATTCAGAGTGGTCATTGCTCGTGCTCACCGGGGATCCAAAGCTTGATGGTGGAATTGTAGACGCATGCATCCTGTAACTGATCCATTTGTCATCGAGTCATCATCAATTGGCCAAATGTGATGATCGATTCAAATACTTTTAAAGAGTATTTCAGAGTCATCAAAATAGAGACCAAACAAAAGAAAGTTAAGGGAATAGGGAGAAGAGAATAAAAAAAAATGTAGTAAAACATACAATCAATCCATCTCCTCTCCCTTATATATGAGAAATGGAGGAAGCCTAACCGTCACATAGGGGTAAAAATGGATTGCACAATAATTTCAAAAAATGTGTTGAAAGAAAGATCACATTAATATAGGATTGAGCTAAAAAAATATTAAAAAGAAGTTTTACAAATTATGCTCGAAAGCTAGTCCGAGAGATAATATCTTATAAGTGGATCGTTTGCAGCTTCGACAATAATGTAGCCTCGTCGATGCAGATTTTTATACAAAACTTCTCTCACAAATTTAAATTGTTCACCCGATATGTCTCAGCTTGAGCCCGAAGTATGAGGCATGTATCCCAGATGTCCGACAAATCCTAGTGTAGAGAGGTCTCCTCCATCCTTTATCATTTCTCCACCGAGTAAGCAGCTCGTGAAGCTCCTCCCCTCGTTGAATCCCAGCCGACAAAGTGAAGGAGCTCTCAATCTCATCCAAATGATTAGCTAGAAACCTTAGAGATGCCAGATGTCCAATAGTTTCTCCCCTGTGGGCCTCACGAGGACTATCTGAGCTGTCAATCTCACCATTCTCGCTCGAGAGTCGGTCACTGACTCAATCCCGACATGTGCTTGTCTAGGCACTGCCAACCCCACCAACATTTGTCAGACGTGAATCATCACTAGGTCCAGCAGTTCAGACATAAAAAAAACATAAAGAAAAGAAAACCCTAAAAAAATCAAAGCCAAACAAGTAATATTGAGGCTCTTCATACCAAGGGATGATCTCACTCGGATGATGTAACCAACACGACATCCTCACCATGTGGAGGGAAAGCACTAGCAACCTCTTGCATCCCAAGAGGTAACAGTGCACCAGCAGTTTCTTGTGTGGTGTATTTAGCCAGTAGGTCTTGTACCATAGTAGAAGGTTAAGCCAACATATCGATGGTTGGGTCGGTTGTTCAAACGTTCCTTCATTGAGGATCGAAGAATGAATCAAATTTCATCATCTGATCAACTAGTATAACCATTTTTTCTTTTCTTACAAGTAGTTTTCTTCTCATTTCACATTTCCGGTTGTACCACTGCTTCAATCTCCAAAAGGCGACTCGTAGCATGTCTTTGCTAGGGAGACTGACTGAAAGATTTGATACATTCTCTATGACAGCGCTTGAAAAATAACTGATTCAAGAGAAGAGATGAAAAACAAATATGTAATATCAAATAATCTCGTTAAGGACCAAAGAAATAGAAATCAAGGGAGTTCGATTTTAATCATTGATTAAGAATAAATGTTATATAATTTTTTTTGCATTGAATTCTCTTAATCTTATCACATCGTCGCTTTCAAAAAGTAAGATAATCGAGAAACTAAAATATATATATCAAAAATGTGTCAGCGCAGATCCTGGGGAGATCAATGGTCCGTAAGGAAGAGAGTAAGTGCTAGAAGACCAAGATGTCCACTTATCCAACCGGATGCAGCCATCCAAGCTAAAGATAGCAATATTAAAGTCGACCGAGTCACCAAATGACCTAAATAGGAGCCGTTCAAATAAAATCAAAACAACGAGACAGCCAAGCTAACCGACATGAAGTGGCAGATTCAAGGGAAGATCTAACCCCTAGGCATCTCCAATCATACCGGGGTGTCTAGAAGCCTTCCATCTATTAACAAAGGTTGATAATCATACTAACTTAGCCAATTGACCAGTCCTACCAATCCAAAGATAATCGAGCTCAACTGGCCGACAACACTGGCTAAGCCCGGCCAATCGAATTGTCCATACCCAGTCGAAGTCATACAAACTCAACCAAACGAGTCAGAGAGTAACTGATATCCTATACCATTAGCAAGCATTACTTTCATTATTTTACGTATGTATAAGAGAAAATGTCAAGCTGCCGATCGACTTAAATATAAAACAAACTAAATTATGTTTTTTCTTTTGCAATCTTGTCTGGGGGCAGAACTAACCTTTATTTTGAGGGCAAATTTATTATATTAATAAATCTAATATCCATCACACTTCACTATTTCGATAGCAAAAAATATATTTAAGCCAATTGAAATCACTTCACTTCGATAAAAATTTAAAAATGTTAAAATTTTGGGACGTCAATTTGATAAGATTATATTGATATTTTTTAATCTTGAATAATAATAATAATAATTCAATTGATAATTTGAAATTTTAATCTTTTTCATACATACCACTCAATTTTTATATGTTTACATATCTAAAACCTAAACTTCAATTTTTACATACATGCCACCTTATCAATGCTCAGAAACTGTATTTCACTTTAAAAAAAGATAAAAATATGATTTTTTTTATGTGATATTAAAACTTTAGGTGGTATAAATGTAAAAGATAAAAGTTTAGGCGTTAGATATGTAAATGCATTGAGATTAGGTGGTATGTATGTAAATGGTCCGATAAAAGAAAAACTTGTTTGAGTTGTCGCCTGCTCATTTAGTCCCACATCTAGTGAAGACTAAAATTTCAGAAAACAACTGAGCCATAGTCTGTCACATCAACTGAGCCATAGTCTGTCACATCAGAGCTTCTCATTGAAATATTATGGCTGGATTGTTCAATCAATTATTTGGAATACAAATTGCATGAGTATTTTTGGACGTGACCTCCCCTTGATGCACAGTCTAATGTTAGCCATGGGATGGCATCCTTTACATTGGATGATGGATTTAAATTCACAAAATTTGTTAAATATATTTATTGATGATTGAACGTTATCCTGGTTGGATCGGACCAGTCCGAATGATCAGAAGCGACCTGATCACTTTGGTAAACAGATATGGCAAAAAAAAACATCGTAGAAGAGGGTTTGGCTCGGCCTGTTTGGTGATCGGCAGTTCGGTCTTTTAGGGAAATGGGTCCGATTCGGCAATTCAATATTTGTGTGTGTGTATTCCACATTTCCTTATTTTTGTACCAAATATCTCAGCATTTTCCTTTGGTTATGATTTTCATATTCATGATTTATATNGATGAAAAAATCCCAACATTCTCCCACTTGGTTCATATAGTTCAACACATATCATATAGAGAAACAAAATATATGAATCATGGCGATAGGTCCTCTTATAGAGAGTATTATCTTCAAGAAACAGACTACAACATTGGAGCCGAAAATGATCCTGAAACGTTTTCACAAGCCATGAGTTCTAAGGAATCGGACTTGTGGCATAATGCCATGAGAGATGAGATGGATTCTATGGCATCAAATCGAGTCTGGGATCTCGTTGAGTTGCCTTATGGTGTAAAAGCCATTGGATGTAAATGGGTTTTCAAAACAAAGAAAGACTCACAAGGTAACATTGAGAGACATAAGGCAAGACTC